>CADDIJ020002530.1:0-65471 GCA_902809745.2 Tetradesmus lagerheimii | reverse complement strand
TGTGTGCTTCTGATGGCGAGTATTTGTTGATTCTGTCCGTGTTCACAGGATTGAAGCATGATGAAGGGTGAAGAGCCCGAAACGCGTCGCTTTCCATGTAATACGACAAAACAGAGTCAACAATAGTCCGAACTTATCTCAACAGTAGCTGTAGCCAGTCGCACTACGCTATTGCTTTTCAAATTGCTGAGCGCGTCTTGGGACGCCCAGGCGCCTTCAAAAACCAGGAAGGAACAGAACGCAACAGCCAAAACAAAAGCAGTCAGATGCTGGAAGAGCACACAGCAGTTCTGCATCCTACTCATGCTACAAGTGCGAAGCATCTGCACAAGCTGACACCAGCATGCACAGACCCACACAGATCAACACACCAACCAGCAGAGCCCCGATTATTTTCTGCGCAAGTTGCGGTACAGTACTACCTGTGCCTTCATTGGTATGCTCACCCAGTGGATGACGTCAGGCGCTGCGAATGACCCGATCTGCGTCTTCACGAGGTTCACCAGCTCAGCGTGCAGCTTGGCTGTAGGTGTGGCCTGGTCAAGCAGCGTCACATAGGCGTAGATGGACTCGCCCTTCACAGCGTGAGGCACGCTGCAGCAGCAACAAACATATGAGCATACAGGAAGTGGTGTGCGCAGATTGCGAGCGGGAGCAGAGGCCGACACAGCATCGCCACACCTGCAGCAAGTCGCACACTCCGGGACTGCTGAGGGAGCTTTATCAACCAAACAACTGATGTTGCCGCAATACGCAAGCACCAACATGGGAGCCACAGAACTTGAAGCAGGCAGACTTCAAGCAAGGGGTGTATATATATCGAAGACTCTGACATGATGGCTGATACCTGCGGTGACCTCACAACACAGCTGCTTTAATGCAACATGCTTTAGTTACACTCACCCAATGACAGCTGCCTCTGCGCACATGTCGTGTGCAGTGAGCGCGCTCTCCACCTCTGCTGTGCCCACGCGGTGCCCGCTGACGTTAATAACGTCATCAACGCGCCCGGTGATCCAGTAGAAGCCATCCTCATCGCGCCTGCAGCCGTCACCTGCGTAATCACATGGCAAGATGACACCGTGCAGTGTCAGCAGGAGGTGCAAAGAGCATGCTGCGCTGTCACCCTGTTCTTGCATGGCATGCTGCGTCAACTGCAACTCAATTTCAAATCTTGCCATGCACTACATGGCTCATCCGTTACAGCTGTTCCAGCCCCCGACAACGCACGTTATTGCGTTGCACAGAGCGCAGCCCCACCTGTGAAGTAGTAGCCCTTGAATGCGCTGAAGTATGTCATCTCACACCTTGCACTGCACTGCATGGCTCACCACCAACTGTGCAACCCAGCAATTCCAAGTCACAATTTCACGATTTCACAGTGTGCAGCCCCACCTGTGAAGTAGTAGCCCTTGAATGCGCTGAAGTAGGTCATCTCAAAGCGCTCGTGGTCGCCGTACACGGTGCGCATCATGCTCGGCCAGGGCGCCTTGATCGCCAGGATGCCCTCACCTAACGGCGACAGGCAAGCAGCAGCAGCAGCAGCAGCAGCACCAGCAGCGGCATGAGCGAGAGCAGGGATGTGCTAAGACGTGGGCGAATGCTGCAAGCTGCAGACTAACTGATACGTGACATCTTGCTGCACCAGAATGGCGGCGCTCCTGAACAGCCTTGCTGGCACAACATATACTAGTAACATGTTACATCTTGTTATGTGACACGTTACGTAACACTCACCTGGCCCCTGGATCTCCTCTCCCTTGTCTGTCAGCAGCACTGGCTGCACACCAAAGAAGGGCAGCGTTGCACTGCCAGGCTTGGTGGCCCAGGCGTACGGCAGTGGAGTGATCATCGCGCAGCCAGTCTCTGTCTGCCACCAGGTGTCGACAATGGGGCAGCGGCCCTCTCCTACCACCTGCATATGAGAAACCAGTCAGAAAGAGGAAAGCAACAACAAAAACGCAGGGGAGTTGGCCAGTGGAGTTATCATCGCGCAGCCAGTCTCTGTCTGCCACCAGGTGTCCACAATGGGGCAGCAGCCCTCTCCCACTACCTGCGCAGCAGCAAGCAAAGCGGCAACATAACATGCAGGTGAGTGAAGCAGAGCAGCATTGCTCATGGTACGGCTGCGCCAGTCTCTGTCGGCCACCAGGTGTCCACAATGGGGCAGCAGCCCTCTCCCACCACCTGCATATGAGTAACCAGACAGAAAGAGAGCAGCAACAACAAAAACGCAGGGGGGTTAACCAGTGGAGTGATCATGGCGCAGCCAGTCTGTGTCTGCCACCAGGTGTCTACGATACGGGGCAGCAGCCCTCTCCCACCACCTGCGCAGCAGCATGCATAACCACAACAGAATGTGCAGGTGAGTTAAGCAGTACAGCATTGCTGATGGTGCAGCTGTGCCAGTCTCTGTGTGCCACCAAGTGTCCACAATAAGGCAGCGGCCCTCTCCCACCACCTGCGCAGCAGCAACTAAGCAACATGTTGATATGACAAAGGCTCCCCTGTCATGCTTTACAACGCGCGCAGGTGTGTTGGCTGCCGAAAAGCATCCTGCAGGTCTTCATCGCAGCCACCAATCAAACTAGCAATCAAAGCAGCGCACCTGGTGGTACCAGTCCCACGCGTGTGGGTTGATGGGCTCTCCTACTGTGCCCAGGACGCGCAGGCTGCTGCGGTCGTGCTCGGTCACCCAGTGGTCGCCAAACTGCATCAGGCTGCGGATGAGCGTGGGTGCAGTGTACAGCACGCGCACCTGCACAGGCAGCAGGGGTGTTGGAGGCATGCACATCAGAAGCCAAGTCACATCAACATCACCACACAACAAGCTTATATGGTTTTATGACTCCTGGTGATATATGGGTGATGCATGCAGGCTGTGTGCGTAAGACATGGCGCGGCTTACTTTGTCAAGGGGCTTTACTGCTAGTTACAGGCTGCCACAAGTGGGGCTATGCGGCAACCACCACCATCGGCACAGATGCTGTACATGTCCAACTTCCACAGTAATGCCACACCATAACGTGACAGGTACAGCGAACACCTTGTGACGTACGTTATATTAGCATACAACACTTAATAATAACATGTGCAGCACACTCACGTTATACTTCTCCACTATGCGCCAGCACCTGCCCGCGTCTGGGTGTGCCGGAGTGGACCCAAACAGAATGTTGGTCACACCATTCAGCAGCGGCCCGTACGTGAGGTAGGTGTGGCCCGTGATCCACCCGCAGTCTGCTGTGCACCAGTACACATCCCCGGGCCGCAGGTCGAAGAGGTACTTGCAGGTCGTGCCAGCGCCAACCATGTAGCCGCCTGCAGGACAGCGTGAAAAGCAGGGCAGAAGAAAAAGCAACACACGAAGCACATGTCAAAAATGGATGCCTTCTGTCCTGAAAGTGGTTGTGCAACAGCATTGCTACACATCCCCGGGGCGCAGATCGAACAGGTGCTTGCAAGTGGTGCCAGCGCCAACCATGTAGCCGCCTGCAGGACAGGATAAACAAGCAACAGATAAGGCACATGCCTTCTGTCCTGCAAGGAACTGCGAATTGTGCACCAATACACATCTCTGGGGCGCAGGTCAAACAGGTACTTGCAGGTCGTGCCAGCACCCACCATGTGACCGCCTGCAGGACAGCATGAATCATAGCAGATAAAGCACAGGTCTCAAGTCTGATAACAGTTTGTGCAACAGCATTGATACACATCTGCAGGGCGCAGGTTACACTGCCACTCTGCACATGGTATTGGCCAGCTCGAACGTATGCTGTTGAAAAGTCAGGCACAGGAGGCCAAAACTGCACAACTGCTGACAGACTTTCTCCCTACGTTTGGTGTGCAGCACGCCCTTGAGTAGCCTGTGCCGCCATTGATGTACAGCATTGCCAACGTCCTGTACTTCAGCCACTCAGGCTTGCATTCAAGCTCGCAGCCCTCCAAACAACTTGGGTCAAACTACTTAGTCAAACCATAGTCAACTAACAGTCAAACCTCGGCCAACCCTTACCTGTGGTGTGCAGCACGCCCTTGGGCTTGCCTGTGCTGCCGCTGGCCTGTGCTGCCGCTGGTGTAGAGCATGTGTAAACATGAACAGGAGGTCCTCAGAGTCGAGCCACTCGTGCAAAACTCAACACTCGGTCAAAACTCTACTCAACTATTGGTCAAACCTCGGTCAACCCTCACCTGTGGTGTGCAGCACGCCCTTGGGCTTGCCTGTGCTGCCGCTGGTGTAGAGCATGAACAGGGGGTCCTCAGAGTCCAGCCACTCCGGCTCGCAGTACTCAGGCCGCTGCGGGATCTCGCGGTGCCACCACGCATCACGGCCCAGCACCCACGGCGTCTGCTCCCTGCAAATAGGAGTAGGAGTGAGGTGCAAAGTTAGGGATAAGTGATAAAAGTGTTGCGGGAGCTCGCGGTGCCACCACGCATCACGGCCCAGCACCCATGGCGTCTGCTCCCTGCACACACCAGTAGTGACAGTTCGACATAGTCAAAAAGCAATGATCAAGGCGCTGCAGGAACTCCCAGCGCCACCAAGTATCACAGCCCCCCACCCACGGCGTCTGCTCCCTGCATTGTGTGGACACGCTTGCTTGCCTGAGGAGGTCGGCATATCGCACCACTAGCATAACATGATAGCACTTGCAAGACTGCTCCTACTTCATGACGAGCATCAAGGCCACGTTCAGGAAGCACTCTCCCAACCTGCATACGCAAGCAACATGTGTTTCTAAACACAAGCGACACAACAATTGCACAACTCAAACAGCAGCACACCTAGGCAGTGCGCTCTTCTCGTAGACCAGCACCTTCTGCACGTCCCTGTAGCCCTCCTTTGCTGCTTTACCAATCGCATCGTCCACGATGGCCTTCAGGTCAACGCGCTTGGCGGCACGGTTAACCGCAGACGCCGTGATGACGATGCGCGAGCTGCGAGACAAGAAGCAGGCAGACACGACACATCATATTAGCACCTGGTAAAAAGCAAGTAGGGTATGTCCTGTGCTGCTCTTAAGCTTGTCTTACTGCCGCGGAGCAAACACACACATCGCTACCACAGGACCACACAACAAGGTCGACGCGCTTGGTGGCGCGGTTGACTGCAGACGCGGTGATGACGATGCGCGAGCTGCAAGGCAAGCAGCAGGCAGACACAACAAAACAAATCAGCGCCTTGTACAGCCTGGTCAACGCGCTTGGTGGCACGGTTGACCGCAGACGCTGTGATGACGATGCGTGAGCTGCAAGGCAAGAAGCAAGCAGACACCACAACGCATATCAGCACCTGGAAGCAAGTAGGGTATGACCTGTGCCAGTGTCCTCACTGCCGTGGGGCAAACACATGCCTGCCTACCACACAGACCTCACGAATTAGGCATTGTAGCAGGCGATGATTGCTGGTGAAACTATTTTGCCACCTTCACACACATTGCACATCTGCTCAATGCACCCTGCTCTGTGAAGCTGCACAATGCAGCATGACAGACTAGTGTAACTCACTCTCAACCGGCCATCCCAGATGCGATGCACGATGACCTCTGCTCTGCATGCCTTATTGCTCCTCAGTTATACACAGCAGCCCAAAAGCGTGTCTCCTCAGTTACATCGCTCATTAGCACTTGCATAACGCTCAACAGCTGTGCAAAAGCAGCCGCACAGTATGAAGCACTCACTTGCCTTGCTGGATGTGCTGCGCCAGCGCATCTGCGCTTCTATATCGTTGCATAACGGAACCAAACGGCTATGCAACACTCACTTGCCGCCCTGGATGCGCTGTGCTAAGCATCCTTCTTCAGCTATATCAACATCACTTCTAGAGCACTGTGCTCTGCTCTTTGAGAGGCTCAAAAAGCTATGCAAAAGCAGCTATGCAGCACTTACTTGCCGTCCTGGATGCGCTGCGCCAAGCTTCTCCTCATCTGTGTCGCTCATCATTACTTCTATACCTCCCTCACACAGCTGCGCAGCAGCTGCGCAACAGCAGCTATGCAACTCACTTGCCGTCCTGGATGCGCTGCGCCAGTGCATCTGCGCTGAAGCAACCAAACACCACACCGCGCACCTTGCTGTACAGCAGCCCAAGCATAAACCCTAATCTACATCACTCATCCCTACTTGTACATATCTCGCTCATCACCAATTCTATGTCCCCAATTGCTATGCAACTCACTTGCCGTCCTGGATGCGCTGCGCCAGTGCATCTGCGCTGAAGCCTCCAAACACCACACTGTGCACCGCGCCAATGCGCGCACACGCCAGCATCGCAATCGGCAGCTCGCAAATCATCGGCAGGTAGATGGTGACCACATCTCCTTTTCGCACACCCTGGCCTCGTAGCCAGTTGGCCAGGCGGCACGTCTCCGTCAGCACCTGCTGGTAGGTCATGGTGCGCTCGTGGCCGTAGTCGTTGCCCTCCCTGCGGTGCAAATGGTTGCAAAAGCAGGTTGTGGGTTCGACCAAGTTTGACAGACATCAAATGTTTGATGAAACCAGACACAGCCAGTTGGCGAGGCGGCACGTGTCCGTCAGCACCTGCTGGTAGGTCATGGTGCGCTCGTGGCCATAGTCGTTGCCTTCCCTGCGATGCAGAAGTTGCATAAGCAGGTTGTGGGTTCGACCAAGTTTGACAGAGATAAAATGGTTGATAAAACCAGACACAGCCAATTGGCGAGGCAGCACGTCTCCGTCAGCACCTGCTGGTAAGTCATGGTGCGCTCGTGGCCGTAGTCGTTGCCCTCCCTGGAGTGCAGGAAGCAGTGCAAAAGCAGGTTGGTTGTTGGTTTGACTAGGGTTGACCAAGTTGACTGAGCGGCAATGAGACACAGCATATTGGCCAGGCGCACGCATCTGTCAGCAAGATCACCTGCTGCTTCCTCCCATTCGATCACCTTACAGCTGCATTGCAACCACAAATGCTCCTCATGTAAGTGCGGGAGCGCCCACATCTGCCGCAGCACACCGCAGCATACGTATTTCGCTCGCCATCACCAGATGAACAGTGTGGAAGCAAGTTTATTGGTTTGACTGGCTACAGCTACTGGCTACAGCTACTGCGGTCACTCACCAGATGAAGCAGACCTGGTTGCTGCGCCCTTCAGCCCCCACGAAATTGCAGGAGCGCACACATGCCGCAGCATAAAGCAGCAAACGCCTTTGTTTCCCTGTCACTCACCAGATGAAGCAGACCTGGTTGCCACGGCCCGCTGCCACCCATCTGTCGAGGCAGTTGTAGCTCAGGTTGGTGCGGCCGCCCTTGAACCACTTGAGGCTGATGGGGCCCTTGCGCATGTCAAAGTTGTATTCGTGGTGGTTGGCGTCCCACTGCACACAAGGAGGTTGGTGAATAGACGAGTTAGAGGTGAGAAAGGAGCATCAGCAGCAGGCCAAAAGCGCAAAAGACTTGAGGCTGATGGGGCCCTTGCTGTAACGGCACCTCCAAAAGACGATGTCTACCCACTAGAATTTCGCTATATGAACGGCTGCTGCACGGCCGTTACACTTGCGCATGTCAAAGTTCCAGTGCACTGTGGCTGTGGTGTTGGCAGTACTTCGTGCTGTGATGCCAAGCTACTCGTGCGCCTCCTAGACCATGTTTTTGTTACTTATACACACTCACTTTGTGTGTGTATTGCCATTCTATCGATCTCTGACTACTATAATTCGGGTGTACAGTAGCGACGTAGTCGCGTTTGTTTTGCATCGTGTAACATATATATACCATGTCAAAGTTGAACTCGTGATGGTTGGCATCCCACTGCAGACAACACGTCACCAGGACCAGGACAAGGTCGAGAAACCGCTATTCGTGAAATTTTTAAAGTTGGAATTAAAGAAACGTAATTCGAGAAAAAACAGGAATTCCACAAAATGGATGTCTTCCTCCAAAAAAAAGACGTGTTTATTTTTTTTACAAAGTTTTGCTTTTTGTGCTTTTTTTGCAACGACTTCAGCAGCTTTTTTTGCGGCAAATGTTGTTGCCTTTCTTTTTCCACGGAAGCCACAAGCTCCAGCAGAACTCCAACAAAGTACATCACCACGAAGATTTGTTAATGTAATAATAGTATTGTGATGCCCTGCTTGAATATAAACAATTCCTCGATATGTACGTTTTTTAATTTTTGTAGGTGATACCTTTCGTGTTTGTCTAGCCATAGAAAACTTACTTAGAAAATTTCTTTTGTGTGTTTGAATCATTTGATTCACGATCTTTTAAAAAAATAAAATTTTCAATCTTCTTGCAGACCCATTATTTGGAAAGATTTAGTTTTTGTATTTTTTTCTCTTGAGTAAATTTTTTACTCTTTTACATATTTTGTTTCTTTTTGTGCAAAGCAAGTATTTTTTCTTCGCTGCTTTTTTTTGATGCTTTTTTGTGCTTTTTTTGGTGCTTTTTTTGCAAAAAAATGCAAGCGTTATTTCGCGTTTTTTGGTTTGCGTTGTTTTTGAAAAAAGCAATAAAATGCGATAAAAAACGTTTGCACAGCGCACACCTTGCAGGAAGCAATGCATGCGGTCGCATGTCACAGTTGTACTCAACTGGTGGTTAGGTGTACCACGGCACACAAGAATGGGATCAGCAAGCCGATGGTGAGCAGCAGCAGAGGGCATCACACTTACAGAAGTGTCACAAGTCAGATTTGCTGCCGACGCTAGCCATGCATGTTACAGAATGCAGCAGCCCTAACCTGCATCCAAAAAAAGGCTTGCTTTTCCATGTGGACCTACACTCGAGTGATGATACAGTATCAAGTGGTGTCCAGTCGCACCTTCTTGGCCCAATAGTAGTCGTGTGCCATGTGTGCCCAGAAGTCCTGCGGGTCATCCACCGACCACTTGTGCATGCGCTCATACTCTGCGCGGTCCTTCACTAGCGGCTGCCTGTCAGCAATCTGTTGTTGTGCATTTGCGCGTGTGCATTTGCGTGATAGCGAGACACAGCAGGAAGGTGCAGCAGAGGCAGCAGTGGTACGAATGTGTGAGTGGGGCTAGAGCGAGCAGTGCGGTTTGTGCTATGCAGTGCGGTGATGCGCTGGTAAGTGATGAAAGCAGCGTGAGCAGCGCACTGGCAGCGGAGGTCAGGCGGTTGTGAAATTGTGACAGCAACACAGACGATGCAGGCTGCAGACCTAGCACCAGGTGCACCAGGTGAAACATTTGGCAGTGTGAGCAGCGCACGGGCAGCGGAGGTCAGGCATCTGTGAAAGTATACGAGCAACAATGTACGAGCAACACAGGCAAGACAGGCTGCACATCTAGCACCAGGTGCATATGCATTGGTGGTGCTGCTGCCAACACCCACTGACACAGGAAACAGATGACTCAGCAGCGTCAACCCAGCTAACAGCAAACAAGGCTGCATGGTGACAAATGCACCTGCCCGTCATGCTGTTATACGTGAGTTGCTGTTGTACTGAAAGCCCTGTGCTGCTTCTGCTGCTGCTGTTGCTCTGCCGGATCTGTCCGAGATAGTTCCGCACCTCCATGCTGTTGCTGGTCTCCCGCCTCGCCAGCACGAGTTCTGCAGTGATGCAAACAATACAATTCAACGTGTGAAGCCAGATCAGCAACTCAAGAGGAGGCTACGTTGAGCAGGGCTCGTGATCAGCTGCGGGGCCGAGTTGACATCTGTCACCGAAAGCATGCTAAGGCTGGGCAGCACTGTCGCTCACGCGAATAGTGACGCCCGCCACCAGTGAATGCACATATGTTTTCCATTAGGCTGGAGACGCAGCGGGCAGCAAGCGAGGAGGCTAGCTTACCACCTGGGGCGTCTCCCAAGTGTTTGGCAAAGTTCCGAAGCACGATGAAGCTTTCAGTAATCAGTCGTCAGGCTTGAACTGCTTGTGTAGCAGCAGTAGGAGCAGCAGGTCTCGCTTGGCAAAGTGGTTCCCTCGAAAACCTCACGGAACACACAAGTTCTGCTCAGACGCACCTACAACGTCAACCATACTGCTTCAATGCGCTTGCCACTGCACCTCTTAGATCGTCCCACCCTGCACGCCTGACGAATGACTCAGCTGTCATTTCCGGTCACCTTGCGTAAAGGCTCTCCAGCTTCTGGGCCGGAGGTGCCCCTGTGCACCACGATCGCAGCAAGTACTGATATTGTTTTGATGATTAGCAGTGTTTCAAGTTCCAGCCGGTGGTATCGTAACCGTCATAATGCAAAGGAGCCCAGTCAGCACCAGGACGCACACCCACCAATCACAGGGCATATGCACCCCGTTAGCAGCAAACAAGACACGTACTTATGATGGGTTGTTTTACAGCTCATGATCACATCAACAGCCCAAAATGCACAGATGGCACAGCACAGCACCACGCAACTGTCATGACTGATCAGCACATAATTAGGCAGACCCACCCTTACACCACCACGACAGCACCATAAGCATGTTATGCCACAGCTTGCTCCTTGGTAACTTGAAAATGACAATGAGAATGTGATTCCGACAAAACCCGTACTGTGTGGCAAACACGACGGTGCAGGCGGCATGCAGCATGATTGACCGCAGCATGCCACCGTAGCAATCCGATTTCTGGTGGCACCCAGACATGTTCTTGTCGAATTGGCAGCCCGGCTGTGGGCCACAAGTTCTCATCATCATCATCATGTTACCCATTAAGCCATAGCATCAACGCCATCGGCCCCGCGCCCCTCAGGAGCGGAAGAAAGAGGGAGCACTGCTCCATTGTGTTTGCAAATATTACGCACATCCCAAGCTTGGACAAGATACTCAGCAATGCTCCTAGATATCACTCGGCACACCCCCCTACTACCCCAAATATCATCAGAAACAAAACGCAACAACACAAGTTCTGTGGCAACATGTACATGTTAGTTTACACTTGGTTCCTACTAATGCAGCATCACTGACCTACGTATGCAGTGTCACGCTGGCGCTGGCACAATAAGAAAGAAAAAAATGAGATAGCGGGCTCAGCAACGCTTGCACCTTGCTCAACCTTGCTTTCTCAGTGCATGGACAAACGCAGCAGTGAAAAGATTGCTGGGTGTTGGAAGCAAGAGCACCTCTTTAATCCACACCCAGCAAACATTCACTGCTGCATTTCACGTGCACTGAGCAAGCAAGGTTGAATACATGGTGCAACTTGCTGAGCCCGCCGAATGCAATTGTTGAAAAGAACGGAAATGTGCCAGCGCCATATGTTGAAGGTAAGGCGTTCAACCAGTGTCGCTGATACCCTTGTCTAGATAGATGCACCAAAACTGCAAATACTCTTCACAACCCTATCAACCAATCGTCATACGTGCTGCTCCGCACTGCAGCACAGTCCATGCAGCTGACGATGCCTGCAGCGACACCAGCAAATGCAGCGTAGCCTGCATATAACCCGGCACATGTGGCCAATACCGCACCACCTGTGCACGTCCTTGCAAGTACGCCAACCGATTTGCCGCCTCCAACCGATAGTGCATATACAGCAGCAGCAGGCCCGCAACAAACTCCAGCAAGTACCCTATGTGGTGACACGAGTGGACACCAGGGCAGCTAGGTAGCGTGCTTGCTGCAAGTGCATCTAGCATACCAGACAGCTCGCGTGCTGCTGCTTTGCCGTATGGATATGCTTCGACGGCAGCGCAGGTCGGGCCGGTGAGGATCCACGCCTGAAACAGGAACTGAAGTGGGATAAGCCATCGCGCAGTTGCGAAAAAGGTAGGGGTGAGGAACCTGCAGGGGTGACAGTGTGGCAGGCAGGTACGTACAGTCAGCTCACAGCATATGGCGGCCATATTGCGTGATACATGTGTGTATGTGGGAGGTATGTTGGGGTTGCATTCAGAGAATGCCACCTGGATGTAAAAGCAATGCAGTCTAGCAGGCAAGCAAGCAAAGCCACCCGACCCTGCATGCAGGGCAGTCTACGCATGCAGCGCTGTCTGCATGTACCCACTGCACATGTGTGTGTGCAGTGGTCTTCCTTCAGCAGCATTCGTCAGAACCGTCATGTTTTCAGCTGCTCCACCGTACCTGCACCAGTAGCCGATGAGAATGCCGCTCCCCAGGATGAACATCCGCAGGAAGCCTTTAGCATCAGTGATGCTGCCGTGCAGCACCCAAGAGGGCATGGACAGCGTGCAAATCGCACTGTAACAAGCCTGCCGGCAGGCAATAACACGTGTTACAGCAAGCAGCAACAGAACAGTGACATATGCTGCAGTGTCTGCAGTGAAACGTCTTGAAATGGATATCAGTTGCAAGAACAGTTCCTCTAGCAGCAGCAACACGGCGGTCAACAGTGCTGCAATCAGCTGCTGCACCGACTCCAGAGTAGCAAGGCCATGGTAGCGAGGTGAGTTGGCACACCCGATAGCGCAACAGCCACAGGTTGCCAGTCCGACACTACTGACCTCCATCGCAATCCTCTCATGTGCTGCTGCTGCTGCCAACATAGTGGCTCTCAGCAGTGTCGATCCCAGATAGCATTGACCCTGATTCTGGCACTGCTCACCTCTCATCATCATCATATTACCCATTCAAGCACCTGGCACGCTCACCTCTATTGCATAGTTGGCCACGCCCCTCCATCGCGGCCAGTGGCGCCAATTGGCAGCTAGGTACCAATGCAGGCTGGCTACCGTCATGTACGGCAGCATCAGCTGTGCACCTTGCGCTGTGAAGATAGAACCCTGGCAGCAGAGACAGCAGGCAGTTTGATGTCTCATACTATCATGGTGACGTTCAACCTCTTGGACAGCTGTGGCACTGACACCTAAGCTGCTGATTTGCATGCATGTGCCGCCTCACATGCTGCTTTCAGGATGTGTTATGAGACATCCACAAAGATGGTAATGCCATTTGAGTCCAGAGCATGGGCGCATCAGCAGCAAGTCGCTATGTGCTCCGTACCCATGCTGCTGAGACTGCATATACAGAATGTGCATTACGTGCACAATGAACAAGCAGAGAATATCAGATCCACCAAGTGATTGTGTACAGATTATGAGCTGTCGCTCACTTGGACCAGCAGGCACACAGTGATGGTGAGGTTCATGATGCCACAGCACAGGTTGAGATACACGTTGCGCAGCTCATTGGCAGACCACACCGTGCTCTGATGCTTCCTGAACCCTGCAACCGGCAGTGCGCAACGCAAGGACGGTTAGACGCCAGGGGCGCCACACACATGGAAAGACGAGTGACTCACCGCAAATTCTGGCGAGTCATCGACCGCAGCAGCGTCATGGCCACATACCATAGGCACATGCTGCTGTTCAAGCAGCAGCTGCAACACTGATCTGAAAACAGCATATATAGAATAATTTTTTGTACAGGTTTCTGGGTGCTCACCACTCTCTAGCTGCGGTGAGGAGAACACCAGGCTCCAAGGATGCAGCGACACTGTGCCTTCCATGCCACCTGGCGCCACTGCCAGAGCTGCTGCTAGTGCTGCTGCTGTAGCTGCTTATACATATGTTAGAAACTGGTTTAAGATGTGCCATGCTGCGTAAAGCACATGGAGGTCTGTAAGCACCGCTTGCAGGGTGAACAGCAGCAGCGCAATCCTCAGTCACGTCGGTGCGAGTAATGCTGGGCGTCAAGATCTTCGAAAGCAGCAATGCGATCGGATATATGACCGCTGCGCAGCGCCCGAGACATACTGACATAATGACATGCGTATCAGCAGAACTGAGATACTTTCCCCGCCCGTACTGGCATCCCCCTCTTTCGGCGAGAGTGTGGATCATGTGTTTGATCAAGCTTGTCATATCTTAGGACAGTCCCAAGAGCGATGCAGGGAAGGGCTCTTTCGCGAAACTGCACCGGCAGCGCCCATGCCAAAGGTAAGGATCGACATTCGCATATGAATTGATATGTTCCGAGCAGGCGACTGATGGCTGTGTGCTGCTGCAGGCGCTGCCTTCACACAGAAGAGGGCGAGGGCCTTTGGCGTCCAGCGCAGTCAAGGTAGGCCATGCAGCTGCTTTGATTTGGGCAGATGGGGCCAGGCCACAGCGGCAGCCATTCTGCAGACCGCTTGTGCGCGTAGCGAGACAACTGCGGATGGTGTGCACAGGCTTAGCGACTCCTGCAGCATGCAAGGGCTGCCCGCGCGTGCCTCTGGGGCGTCCCGGAGCATCCTATTAATGCTTAGATATATCGAGCGTTGTTTGTTGACCGCCTGCCACAGCTCTTCAAGCTGCTGAGTGTGCACTGCTGCCCTGCTTATGAACATGTGCAGGTGCGCCCTCTCGTCAGCGCTTTCAGCACCAGGGTGGCGTTGACCGGCAGGTGCTTGCAGCACTCAGCAACGATGCAGCTGGATGGGGAGAGGCGCGGCCAGACTGGCTGGAAACCTGCCTGGATCAAGACCAGGATGCACCAGGGCCGCTGACTGATCTTGATGCAGAGTGGCAGGTGCGCGGCATTGTAAAAGCCTCTTGCAGCATGCACTTTACGACAGTGCACACATATGTGCTGGTTGAACATGGCACAGTACGTATGCATGCTGGCAGCGCACATCTTGCACAGCAGAGCTCACACTTCTGCTGCCTGCTGACTTTGATGCTTGCAGGAATTCCTAGCAGCAAACGGCAGGCGCCAGCAGCAGCAGCAGCCCCTTATATGGCACGGCAGCGACACCGGCAGCAGCAGCGGCCGGCATTGCCTGCCGCGTGGCAACAACAGCAGCCTGCTGGACAGCAGCAGTGACAGTGATGATGGCGAGCCATCCACCAGCAGCAGTAGCAGCAGCAGCAGCCGCTTCACCAGCAGCATACAGTCGTTTGATGACTGGGACTTCGCAGAAGATGATGGATCAATCCCAGTCCCCTGCAACTTGCCGGTCAACGAAGCTACGATGCACAGCATTCACAGCAGCAGCAGTGGCGCCAGTTTGACTAGTTTGACCAGCAGTAGCAGCGGCGCTGCTGAGCAGCAGCTCTGGTCAACACTTGGGGCGCTGCCGTCGTCTGCGTCGCGTGACTTGTGCTCGCCTGCAGACTTGCTGACATCCCGCAGCTTGTGGCACAGTTTGCGAGAGGTGGGTTTACTGCGCATAGCATCTTACTGCAACACATCATACGGGGATGATTTGCTGATGATCGGTTCCGTTATCGCGTTGATATGCACTGGTTTTGCGGTAGACATGTGCAGCTGTCTGCTTGTCTGCACAACTGGCGCTACGTGCTGACACGTGCTGCTGCTGTGTGTCATGTGTGTGCAGGTGTATGTGCTGCTGTTTGGTGTGGGTCAGAAGGACACTGAAGGCATCTACAGCTTGCGCGCAGTGTCTGATGATGGTCTGCCTACAGAGACTATCATTGCGTTTGAAAACATGGAAGACGCCATCAGGTGCGGCACTTTTGCGTCAGCAGCAGTACTCCCTGCAGCTATACACATGCCCCTCGTTGTTGTGTCACTCATGTTGCACACAACCTCTGCTGCATGACCCCACGGTTATACATACATACATACATACATACATACATACATACATACATACATACATACATACATACATACATACATACATACATACATACATACATACATACATAAGCAACCCTCCTGCAAGCATGTAAAGGTCCCGTCATGCCTTCGCTTGCTAACCCAACCTGCTTCTCTATTCTGCTATGTAACATATGTTATGTAACACTGTCACTCAACACAGGTACGCTGCGCTGCTTGAAGCCACCATGGAGCACTGCCCACACGTGTGCAGCATCCCCCCAACGGAGCTCATGGCCTTCTGCAGCGACAGCGGCTACCGCTGCAGGCTGGAGCTTGAAGGCAGCCTGCTGATGCCACCTGACTACAACGTGCACATCACAGACTGGGAGCGCTCGCTGCGGCTGCGGTGCGTGTCTGGTTGCATTGCAAAGGCTGTGCTTGCGTGGTTCGGAGGTTTGAGAGTGGGTTCGGAGGATTGAGAGTGGGTTTGGGGGATTGAGTGGGTTTGAATATGTGCCAGGGGTTGCATGGCATGTGCAGCCTGCTGATGCCGCCTGACTACAATGTGCACATGACAGACTGGGAGCGCTCGCTGCGGCTGCGGTGCGTGTGACATTGGCTGGCTGTGCTGCATCCTTGGCTGGCTGTAAGGCTGTGCTTGCGTGGTTTTGTGGCTTGAGTGGGTTTGGGGATTGCATGGCAAGTGCAGCCTGCAGTTGCGGGCTAACTACAACGTGCATATCACAGACTGGGAGCGCTCGCTGCGGCTGCGGTGCGTGGCATTGACTGGTTGTGATGCCTAGGGCTGTGCTTGCGTGGTGTATGTGTGTGAGTGGGTTGAGTGTGTCGGGGGCTGCATGGCAGGTGCAGCCTGCTGTTGCTGCCTGAGTAGACTGAGCACATCACACAGACTGGGAGCCCTCGCTGCGGCTGCGGTGCGCGATATTTGGCTGTGATCAATGCAAAAGGCTGTGCTTGCGTGGTTATGCGGTTTTAGTGGGTTGAGTGTGTCCGGGGTTGCATGGCATGTGCAGCCTGTTGCTGATGCCACCTGACTACAACGTGCAGATCACAGACTGGGAGCGCTCGCTGCGGCTGCGGCGCGTGACGTTGGCTGGCTGTAATGCATAAGGCTGTGCTTGGGTGGTTTGGGGGTTTGAGTGGATTTGGGAATATGTCATGGGTAGGGTGGCAGCCTGCTGATGCCGCCTGACTACAAGTACACATCACAGACTGGGAGCGCTCGCTGCGGCTGCGGTGCGCGGTGTTGGCTGGGTGTGTATTGCATCTAGGCTGTGCTTGCGTGGTTTATGGGGTTTGGGCTGAGTGGGCTGAGTGTGTTGCAGATACATGGCAGGTGCAGGGCTGCTGATGCCGGCTGACCAACAACGTGGAAACACCACAGGCTGGGAGCGCTTGCTGCGGCTGTGGCTGCGGTGCGCCTGTGATGCTGCGCGCGGTCATAACGTCTGCTGGGATTTTCAGCATGTCAGGCTGCGGCTTGCATGTGGGATGTGTCAACAGGGGGGAAAATGTGGGACATGCATGGTTGCGGGTTGCATGCAGGGTTGCGGGTTGCATGTGTACTTTGATGGTTTAATGATATAATGCCGGCATGCTGACTGTGTGATGTTCATCTGCTGTGCAGGGAAGGCAAGTTCTACGTGTTGCCAGAGGAGCCTGAATTCAGCAGCAGCGCCTTTGCGTGCTGTGCATTTGCTGTGCTGCATGCTGACTGTGCTTTACGCGTGCTGCTCATTTGCTGCGCTGCATGCTGACGCGTTTGTTGCTTGCTGTTTGCTGTGCTGCCTTGCAGGGAAGGCAAGTTCCACGTGTTGCCAGAGGAGCCTGAGTTCAGCAGCAGCGCGACTGGCAGCCGCAGCCACCCAGCAGTAGCAGCTGCAGCAGGCCTGCAGGACAGCAGCAGCCAGCTGCTGCTGTGCCACAGCGAGTTGAGTGAGCTCAGCGACAGCGAGATGATGAGTGCGGCGCAGTTCACCGCTGCGCAGCTCGACTGTTTGAAGGCGCAGCTTGAGGCACTGCTGCCTGCAACGCCTGCTGAGCTATCTGACGAAGACTGCTGATGCGGTGCTGTGCAAGGTATACTACTGCGGTTGTGCATCGCATGGCGTTGCTGAGCAGGCACAGCATGTGGTTAGGCTGTTGTGCAGTGCGTACAGCAGCTGCTGTTGTGGGTCGGTGTGCTGCGTCAGGTGAAACAGCTTTCAGGCCTCAGTTGCTGGTTTCTGCTGTGCGTATGGGTTTCCTGCACCGCTGCGTGCAGCGATTGGCAATGAAAACAGCCGCTTGATGCACGAGTGGTTGCATAGCACGGTGATGTAGGCTGTCACGTGCCTGTGTGTGCGCCTGTAGCGAGTGAATGCCCCGTACTATGCTAGCTGTGCTAGCAGAGAGATGTTTGCTTGCTTCGCTTGCTAGTGTTTGGCAATGCCAATGAGCTATGTGAGCTGTGTGAAAACCCCGTCAACTTGTGCTGTAGGACTCTTGGATGTGCGTGTTATGCGCGTTATGCCGAACACGCTGCTGCTTATGTGTGTATGCATGTAACATGCAGATGTGAACTTTGTCAGGTCAGAGACAGGTTTCAAACCTCGCACTGATATCTGCATGCTTTGCCACATGTGTCATATGCACACATGCAGCAGCAGGCATGACAGCAGTGACCAGGTCTCCAGCATGCAGTGCTGTTGTCGAGCAGCACAACCGTGTCAGCGTGTTGAAAGTGGAGCAGATGCTGCTGGCATGCTTGCTTGATTGATTGGTACAGTACCTGTTAGTGCAGCTGCAGCAGCTGTCGGTTGACATACTCTGCGACGATGTGCTGCTATCAGGCTACGGCATCAAACACAACGGTGTTTTGAGGAAGGTGCGGTGTTGTCATGCGCGAGCCTGGCAGGTTTGGTGCAGCTTTGTTTGTGTTTTTGTTGACGCAGTGCGCTCTGCGCGGTTACGTGTGTGATGCCACATTCAGTTGCTATGCAGGTATGCGGGTGGCATTGGGCTTCCGTGTTGCAACTGCATTCAGGGGATTGATTCTTGTTGCGGCGCTTGCTTTGAAAAGCAGACATCCACCAGAGCAGCAGCAGCTGTTTGGGCTCGTATCATTCTGGGGACGGCTGTTGCAGCCCCAGCGCCCACTGTAGGCTTTACAGTGTGTGTCTGAAGAAGCAACAGCAGCGCCGCGCCATGCCTTGTTTGCAGGCGCCCCTTGCGACTGCTGCAGACCATGCTGTCAGTCACCTCATTCTTATTTTTGCTTACGCGCTGGTCGTGTCTCAACGCACGTGTCCCCTGTGTTGCTCTACCTGACGGTGCACGGCACATATGCGCACACACAGCACGCGCTGTCGCAGTTGCTTTGTTCAACAACTGGTGCTAGGCTAGCAACAGCAGTCGACTAAGACGCTGCACCAGTGCGTGCTGTGCGGACGCATACGTGCTGCTGTCGAACGGCTGCACCACAGGTGGTGTGCTGCATCAGTGTGCATGGCGTTCTGAAACATGCACCCTCCACTCTCATACCGCGCTGTTTCTTGGTTCTGATTTGTTGCTGTTTCTTGATGGCTGTTCCCTTGCTGATGACGCATACTCTGCAAGGCGTGTGGCTGTGCGTGCATGGCAGGGGCTGCTGTGGCAAACCTCGTGGTGCCACTGTGTCATTTTGCGTCGTTATTCCTGGCATATAACACGTGTTATACTGTTTGCCATGTGTGCAACAACCGGCATCTGCCGACCCTTCAGGTCACAGCTGCTGTGCTTGGGGCACCGCTAGTACACTATGATTGATCAGCAACAGCAACACAGCGTTCTCACAGATGTCTCCATGCGTGCATGTGTTGGGCAGTAACAAGTGTGACCGCAGTGCACCGCTGTTCTGGTCGAGACTGCGGTGCGGTGCGGTGTTGTGTGCAGGTAAAAAACAGCTTGGCAGGCTGCACACAAAACCATGCAGGGGGCAGCGCATGGTATTGCTCGCTGCTTCGTGGCATTGGGCAGGCCAGGTTTCATTGTGTAGCACTGAAGCAAACACAGCGTAGGCTAGTTCTGCATGTGCATTGGCATGTGTTGGTGTTTGTGGTGTTTGGTATCTGTCTAATCGTTACACACAGGTTTGCTGGCGCGTCGTATGAAGCTTTCCTACAGAGCCGTGGGCTTAATGCACAAGTAGTGTGCTTGCTGTCCTGCCTGTGCTGTTGTTGCTGCTGTGGGTGGTATATCTACAGGTTGCACAGTGCATTGTGCTGTGCTGGATTGCGGTACGCTGCCTGCATGCTGCATGTTGTGCATCTGTCCTCGAACCTCAGCAGACAATGGCAGCAAGGCAGCAGCAACACAACAACAGCAACAGCAGCACAATGCAGCAGTGGTCACCGTGTGGTGTCTCGAGGCAGGCTGCTCTGCTGTCACAGATTTGCTGTAGCGTCAACAGCATGGGTTGCCTACTGCAGCAGCCCAGCGTGTGAGCTGTGGCTATGTATGGTGGCTGGGCTGGAGATTGCGCAAGTCGGGAAGTCTTTCTCTCTGACCGGCGATTCGTGTGTGCATGTGCGGGGCAATGCGTACGTGCGTATGTGCCGACGGCAATGCATATGTGCTTGTGTGCCGGGCACTGCGTGTAGGCACGTGTGGAGCTGACGATGTGTGGATGTGCATGAAAGCTGACTGTGTTTGTTGTTTCGGCTTGTTTTTGGTTGTGTGCCCCTCATCGGGCTAACCTCTGTTATAACACTGTTATAATGCCTTGAAGGTACATTGTTGTATAGCTGCTGCATGGTGGCTGAGTGCTGCACCTCAGCTCTGGAGGTTTAGGGTTTGTGCTTGACGTCTAGGATTTTGTGGCTGTGCCAGAAGCAGTGGCTGGCTGCTGTTTTGTGAGTGAGGTGGGAGGAGCTCTTTTGCTTTCACAAAAGCTTGCTTTGGTGGAGTGTTGCAGCAACAGAGGATGTGGCGGCTTGGTACCAGCAACGGCAGCATGGTACGCAGTGTCAGCAGTTGCTGCAGCAGCCAGGGTGGCTGTGGTAATCGGCTACATATGTGCTGTTTGGCGCAACTGCTGGCACTGTGTGGCTGCTTTGACGCTGCTTACTGTACTGGTGTTGTGGCGAAGAGCTTGGTAGCGGCATTGTATAATATATATTGGAAACGTGCAGGCGGCATCATTGCACGGACGTCACGTCTGTGCAGGTGCTTGCCTTGTCTGCTAGCGTCGGCGTTGTAAGTGTTGCACTGCGCACAGCTGGTGGCTGTGCGTGCTCTCTTTCTTTTGATGGCATAGCTGGCTCGCCATATGCCTAGTTTGTGTGTGTGTGTGGTAGTTGTGCTGCCATAGTGACATGTGTGCCATACTAGTGGCACCTGTGTTGGTGTGTGCAATAACCGTCTCTTCTCTGTTTTATAGTCGCTACAGCATGCAATGCGGGGGAGGGGGGATAGCTGGGCTGGGTTTACTGTAAGAAGCAGGTGTTCAGCTGATGTTGGTATTGAATGGATTTCGATGATTGCTGGAGGAGTACACTGTACAAAGCAATGCCTCCATGTACAACTGCTAGGTCTCAAGATGGTGGTACAGTCTGGACTTACCTTTTTGCATCTGGAACACGTTAAAGCAAAATCTACAAGTATTACAATGACTTTTGAACAGGCGATCGAACTGCAACGGCCACAGACTGAAGACATCAAACGCATCCTGTGTTGTCGTGTGAAAGGTAGCGATGCAACCTGCGGAGCTCTGAAGTACGCTAACGAAGTGCATTCAGTAACCCTAGTTAACCGGCAGCAGCAGCTAGGAAACCACAAGCAGCAAGCAGCAGCAGCAGAAGCCAAGCAGTTAGCAGCACACGATGCTGCCTGCTGTGCAGAAGCTGCCCGGTGTTCAAGGTGATATAAAAATGTTCAACACACGTTTGACTGTTATGCATGCCTCGTGTGGCTGCAGATGTGCTGAACGTACCCGTCTGCTCTTTGTGTCTCTGCAGCCTTCAGCAGCAGCCTCACCTCTGCAGCAGATTCTCAAGATGTGTCTGCTGCACACATAAGAGTTTCTGCAAGGGTATTTCCTATTGCAGGGCTTCTGGGCAGGCACATGCAGCCTCTGCAGCGGTTGCCTGGCAGCAGCAGACAGTCCAGCAGGCTGCTCTGCGGCGCCTACAGCAGAGGGCTGAACACGCTGGAGTAGATGCATTCGATGTGCTTGTGAATGGTGACCTACAGCAGTGGGAGTCTATGGTGTGCGCCAGTTTGGCTGCGATGTCGCTGGAGCTGAACCCCAGCTATGTACAGGACCAGGTAAGTAAGGTGTTGCTGGCATCAGCTCTTAGCCTGTTGAATGTGCTGCTGCTGACCCACTCACAGTTGATACAGGAGTTCAGGCTGGCACTGTGGCTGGGCGCACTCTAGCTCTGCCATCAGAGGAGTTGGTCAGCTGCAAGCGACACATTGAGTTCAAGGCTGATGGCAGGATTCAGCAGCTGCAGGTGAGTTGGGAGTGTCAACAGCTCTCAGCAGCTGGGTGTTACACAAGCTCACACTTTGATTTTATTGCAGGTTGACCTGGCTTTCCCTGCCAACTCCAGGACCATCACCCGCTTGATGGAAGCCTGGTGGAACTGCAAGGTGCCAGCAGTGTCCTGCTCACTGTGTGTGCATACCAGGACAGCTTGCAGAAGCTCTGCAAATGCACAAACCTACCGAACATGCAAAGGGCTTGCAGTGCTAGATCAGAGAGCCACCTGATGTATCTTGGTGCATACATCAGGCTTTTGCTTTCAATTGATCAGGCACCTCCGGCGTCCGGCGTCCGGCGTCTAGTGTGAACGCCATTGTCATTGCTTCAAATCAGTTTCTGAAGTAGCACAACACCAAAATCACAGCCCCTACTGCCAAGAATACACGTGCATTTTGCTCCTTCCGCTGTTGCTGTTGAGCCAGCAACAGACCATGATTAGTCGTCAATGTTTATGTCATCACAACACGCCTGCATGTGCGTTTGTGTTGCTATCGCAGGGTGGGCGGCCTCCTGGCAGCACCAAAAAAGCGGCAGCAGCAGTGGCAGGCACCTCAAAGCCACGCTTCAAAGCCATGCCAGTCAGCTTCAACAATGCCGTGGAGAAGGTGCTCTACTGGGAGGCTGAGCTGCTGTCAGCACTGAAGGATATTAAGTAAGCAACATTCCCAAGCTAAACCAGCTTTGCTGATGCTGCATGTGCGGGTTTGTTGTAATAATAATCAATCCTTGTAAGCCATACCTTTCGGCATCGGCAACCGCGCCTCACCCACTGGGGAGGCGGAAAGCAGACTGATTATTCTCTCTATTATCGGTGTAAGGTAGACCACCCAGACCCTTACACCCCTTACTAGGCAGCATGTGGGAATCACCCCATACGGTGGACTGCATACCTAGCAGGGCCGGTGTGTATATAGCCAGCAATCGACGAAGTCCTGCGGAGAGTCGCGAGGACATTAGCAGCATCCTTCCTTCGGCTTTCGCCGACTGTATCCCTGAGTCCAGAGATATACTGCTTAGGCTCAGAATCGAACCTGCAACCTTTCGGCCACTGTTCGTCCGTCATCACCACTGCGCCACGTGTTTAACGTCCCGCCGGACGTGCGGGTGTGCGGGTGTGTTGTGAAGGATGCTTGACTGCCAGTTGGCATGCAAATCCCCCTGCATCAGTGGCAATCCATCCAAGGTCACTTGCCTTCATGCTGCTGACTGTGCGTTGCCGCACTGTATTCCCATGCCCTGCCTGCAGTGCTCAGCAGCTGGCCCTCAAGGAGCGCGGCGACCCCCTGTGGTACCATCCCAGCAGGCTGACCAGCGGCGGCCAGTTTGCCACAACCAGCGCAGCATTCCGAGCGCGGCAGGCTGCGCAGGCCCTGCTGGCAGGGGCGCAGCACCTGTACCTGGGCTCACGCCAGGCAGAGACAGCGCGGGGAGCGTGGGACCACAGCTCCATGCCTGGCTTGGAGGGTGAGCCGCCTGTGTGGCTGCTTGGTCTCAGCGGGCTGCTGGCGCAGTTCCAGGCAACACTAGGCACAGGCTTCAGTGCAGTTTACTACCACTGCAAGGGCTACATGGACTTTGGCATGCCAGAGTTTCATGATATCCTGCCTGCAGCTTGCAGCGGCCTGCGCCTGGCCAGCATAACTGCGCTGGCTTTTATGGTGCTGACCTACCTGCAGCCAGTGTCACCAGCAGAGCCCATTGTCAAGCAGCAGCGGGGGGTGGCAGTGCCTCCAGCAGTGCTGCAAGCAGCAGCGGCAGTGAAGGCAGCAACAGCAGCAGCGGGCTGGAAAGCAGCAGCAGCTGCGGAGAAAGCAGCAGCAGGGACAGGGGCAGGAGCAGCAGCAGCAGCAGCGGTGGTGAGGCCAGCATCACCGGGACTCAGCGCACTCCCATCAATGCCATGGGCTTCACCCTGCCGTATGGTGGCCTGCAGCATGTTGCCACCTTTGACGAGGTCACCCCAAGCATGGTCAACGCTGCTCTTGCTGGCGCCAAAGTCTTGAGCAACAGCTGTGACAAGCCAAAGGGTGAGCTGTTGATTTGCAGAGGAATACCTCACACTTGTGGTCTTGCAAGTGTCTGCCCCTTTAAAGCCAAAACTTGAAGTAGCAGTTTGCACCTTTTATACTACAAAACAGGGTCTGTGTGATGGGCAAAGTGATACCTCATGTTTGGGGTCTTACAGTGTGTCTGCTGGTCTCAAAGCCAAAACTTGAAGAAGCAGTTTGCACCTTATATACTACAAGACAGGTCCGTGTGATGGGCAAGTGATACCTCACAGTTTCGGTTCTTCCAGGCGTCTGCCGTCTCAAGCCCAAACCCTGAAGGAGCAGTTTGCACTTTTTATACTATGAGAAGGGTCTGTATGATGGGCCGTGGTGCCTTTGCTGAGGGCTGCAGCAGACCCAGCTGTGGCTGCAGCCATCAAGCAGGGGCTGAAGCAGTTGCGGCAGTACGTCAGGGTGCTTCAGTGCCTGCAGGTGTCCTCGAGGCCCTCACAAGCAGCATCAGGGCGCTTGCTGTGCCGGCTTGTGGACCCAGTGCTGCCAATCCCACAGCAACAGCAACGGCAGCACCAGCAAGCGCAACACCTACCAGCACAGGCAAGAAGCGCAAGCATGGCACTGCCATGGCAGCAGCAGCAGCAGCAGCAATAGAGGGGGACAACAACAAGAAACAAAAGGTGCAGAAGCCTCCCTCTGATGGCCGGCCGGGCGTGTGGCGTGATGAGGATGTGGCTGGGGATGGGTGCTGGGTGCAGCTGGGCGATCACGTGTTCATGGGGGTAGAGTGCAGCAACAAGAACATGCGAGACCCAGCCAGCTTCAAAGTGGCAGCAGCTGCTGCTGAGGGTGCAGGTGGATCTGCTGGCAGCAGCAGCAGCAACAGCAGCAGCAGCAACAGCAGCAGCAGCAGCAACACCCACCTGGTTTGGCTATTCCGTGTGGACCGCTTTGAAGGCAACTTCATGTTTGGCCGATTCTATCAGAATGCTGCGCGCGACCTTGCCCAGCCTCTGCAGCTTCAGCGAAGATCTCAGGAGCTGTGCAGTAACAAGATCAGCAGCATTCTGCATGTTCTGCAGCCCTCTGACAGCAGCAGCGAGGCGCTGGAGACATTGACTAAAGTGGAGGCAGAGTGGCTGTTGGAGGTGCAGGCTGGGCTGTGTGCAGTTGAGACTTAGCTAAGCTATAGCTGAGACATGAGTTTTGAGCAGTAGCATGAGATGAGTGTGGGCTCTATGCATGATGTACCTTGTGACTGCAGCTAGCTGTGCAGTGAGCTGTGGCAGGACAACTTTGGAGGGTACCTGGCTGTGCACAGCAGCACCCAGCCCAGTTAGGGCATTCAATGCAGGCCCTGTGTGACTGTAAAACTACGCCACATCCTTTTTGAGTACTGTTTCTTGGCTTGTCACTGAGAGCGGACAGCAGTGCACAGTTGATAAAAAACCTGCTTGTTTGCATGCTGTTATGTGCTGCTGTGCCTCTGTGGTCAGCCTGGCCCGGACAGAGCAACATCCAGCAACGCTCCTCCAAACGGCGTCTCGGCGGCTCATGTGTGTTTTCCTCGCAGGTGGCAGCTAAAACTCAAGCTGCGAAGTGGCCCGCACGAGAGTTTTTGGAACCTTTCGCTATTCTCAGTTCGAAAACGTTTGTAACCTGCTATAGCAGATATTAGTTTTACCTTATGTTTTGCCGTCTCGCAGACTAAGATACAGTTAGTTTGTGACCTGAATATGGCTGGGTAGGGGCTGAGTGCAGGTATCACTAGTAAGCAGGCTCGATGTCTTCGGTACGTGGCAACGCCCATACTATCTGCAAAAGCTGAAAGGAAGTATCACATATAAGCTAAACGTTTGCTGTGTTGTGATCATAATGAAGGGACAGTGTCAGGGCCACTGTTCCTTCGTCTCGTAGACCCTATGTGACAGCTGCCTGACGTTCTGAGACAGGCATCATACCGTCTCAGCCTGCAAAACAAGTTTTAAATGCATGTGAAGTTGGCACCTCGTGAAAAAACTTGCAGTTTGCGTAGTCTCCGGCGCGAGCGCAGGGTATCATATATGGGTACTATATAGTGGACATCGCCAGCCACAGACGCAGCGGGTGGTCTGTGGGCAGCATGTTGCGCACCGCGCATAGCTCACCGTAGCTCACAAAGCCGTTGCGCTGCTTGTTGTTGATGGCCTTGTTGTCATTAAAAGCCATCTGGGCTGCCTCTTTGTGGGCAGCTTGCCATACCTTGACATAGTGGTCAATCAAACGCCTGACCTTATCGTCCAGGCAATGCTTGACGCAAGCCAACACACTACCCAAGTCAGCCACGAGCGTGTTAGCGCTGACCAGCCCAGCGCGCGCGTTGTTCTGCAGGACACTGCAGCTGATAGCATTCTGCCCTTGGCTGATGATGGTGATGAGGCGTTCTCCATCCAGCTGCTGGCGGACACGTCTCAGGTTGCCTTTATAGTCCTTAAAGGTCCCAGGTGACAAGCCATCAGGCGGGTTGGTGATCAGCTCGCACATGCGGCTGTGCAAAGCATCATGTGGCTCCAGCTCAACTCCGTGCCAAGGCTTGTTGACCATTGTTGCCGTCTTGATTCACATAGTACCCGGCAGGTCTTCAAGTGGGTTGCTTGGTGTAAAATAATATGTTCTGAACACTGTGTTGCTTGTCCTAAAACCATGGCGGTTAGCTTGGTGAAGCCGCAAGCCGTACAACTGAGCTCGACAACTGAGCTCGACAACTGAGCTCAGTGGTGTTTAGGATTTGTTGCGCAACCTGCACACACATTGCACACTATTTCACGCTTCACCACCAAACTTGCATGCTGTGGTGGTGGCTGCATGTGTTGTTGTGGGTTGCGTTTTGCAGGCTGTGTGTGCGCCGTGTTGCCGACTTGTGCAGTGCAGCAGTGGCAATGAATGGAACATTGCTGCCCTGGGGCTTTGATATCGCATTCGGTACCTGGTCTTCATGCATATGCAGACTGCATGGCGATGACATGACAGCATTGCCGCATGCAGGCAGGGATGTGATATGTGTGTACCCATCTGTTTGAGCTGCGATCCTGAGCAGTTGTTGAACGCTGAATGCGCTGTTGAGCTAGCACTTGTTATCCTGCTGCTCCTGTTGCAGGATGACCCTTGTTCAATTTCGATTGATTAGTAACCGTGTGGTCCCACCACACGCTAGCACTTGGTTCAGTCCTGATGTGCACGTGTTGTATGTGAACTCAGCATCATGTCACCTCTCTTGAACTCAAGCACCCTGGATTATGGCTTGCTTTCTAGATGCTTTTGCTGAGTTGTGCGATGGTCACATTGCTGCTGTCAGCATGCTGAGGCAGCATGGGCTTACTGTGATGTGAGTGCTTGGAAGAGCTGCATCCTTGGTGGGGTGTACGTGGTGTGTTTCAATTGAGCTGCACAGTTGTAAAGTTGTGTGCTCCGGACGAGCCCATTCACTGAACGGTCCAGTTGCCGTTTCGTCATGCTGTTCTGGCATGTCATGTCAGGCACATGACCGGCGTTCACGATTACTTGGGGTTGGATGCGCTGGCCGTGTAAATTACAGCAGTACACGCTGGAACGAAACGTCATTATTCGTGACGGTGTTCAGGAGTGTTGCCGCAGCAGAGCTAGACCTTTATTCAAACAAACGCAACAGTTGCCCGTGTTCCAGCCGAAGCACGACCAGCGAGCAACTTAAGGCTATAACCTGTGTACGATACGCTGTGATCTCTTTAGTTGTGCAACACTAGTTGCTGAGCAGCAGGCATGCAGGCAGAGGCGGACCTCATGAAAGGCCGGTTTGCCCAGGCATCTGAAAAAATTAACAGCAAGTTCAAGGACCTCAGCAGTACCATAGACGACATGGAGAAGAACTTGAACCAGCTCGTGAAGCAGGAGGAGGCCAAGGCATCAGCAGCAGCTGCTGCTGCTGCAGCTACACAAGGAGTGAGCAGCGAGAGCAGAAGCAGACTGTCACCTCCCAAGAGCTTGGGAAGATCCATGACAGCATCATTCCGCAGCAGGAATACAGGCACCAGCTCTTGAAGTTCTCGAATCTTAATGCATACTTTCGGAAACATACATCATGCACCATCATGCAGTCAGCACCAGCAGGTCAAGCAATCTTTGGCCTGAAGCATGTGTCAAGGGCAGCAACACGTGCTCATCATCAAGAAAGGCCCATTTGGCGCATGAAGCGCAAGTGCACTGCAGAGCTTGTGTCTGGCTGGCAAGATGCAGCAGGTTATGTGTCCTGCTTGAGCTGTCAAGCTGTGGAGATCTCTGCTAGAGGCTCCACAGCAGCTGCAACATGCACTGCGGCAGCAACTGGTCTCTAGCATCATATGTAAGTATACTCGAATACTGCGTTTGTACGCAGGATGTTGTGGCGCTGGTGGCCACGTGCACGTCACTTGAAACAGATATTGATAGTGTGCCAACATGTAGTAGCGCATATTTGCATGCTTGCAGGGGCTGTTTGCCACTCCAATGGTAACCAGGCTGGTCTGAATCACCCTGCGGTGTGTGTGGCACGCGTTGGCACACACATGTATTGCATGCACCTTGCTGTTCCCGTTGTGTACCAGCTTTGTGTACCAGCGTATGCAGAAGCACTGCAGCATATCAGATGTGATCATCACAAGTTATTGCAGCAGTATTGGTAGCTACTGCACCCCCAAATGTGTAACACCAATGATACGTTTTCTTGTTTGGACAGTACCACTATGACTTCAGTGCAGGCATGACTGGTGAAACCAGGTGGGAACAGCTTGTGACCAGCACGGTGACCAGCCCCCCAAGCCTTGGCCCAAGCTTGGGCCGAGCCTTGGCCTAGTTCCGAAGTTTCAGCCTGAAATTCATTTAAAATAGTGTTGCGAATTTGAAATAGTGTTGCGAAAGCCGAAGGAAGGATGCTGCTAATGTCCTCGCGACTCTCCGCAGGACTCCGTCGATTGCTGGCTATATACACACCGGCCCTGCTAGGTATGCAGTCCACCGTATGGGGTGATTCCCACATGCTGCCTAGGAAGGGGGACAAGGATACCAACACTATAGGCTGTGTAACTAACTAGCTAACTTGCTTCTTGAATGTCTGCTTCACCAACTGCCATTAACTGCTGGTAAGTGATGCTGATAGCTGATGGAGTTACCATTAGATGCCGTGGGTAAGGCAGTGGATGAAATGCAAGGGTGTCTGTGTCAAGCCAGCCATCCTTGAACGGCACCCGCTTGTGCCGAACCCTTGACCACATGTCTTGCAAGACTTGCATGTTTGGCATGCTGGGCTGGAGGCATCTTAACAAAGTGTGCGCAAACATGCAGGGACGTGGACAGTGCATGGCAAACATCAGAGCTTAGGAGCCCGCGATGATGTGTGAGCAACCAGTGTGCCATGAACATGCTGGCTTCAGTGGCCTTTTGGTTTAGTACCCACCTGCCGGTAGCAGCGGAAGGAAAGGCATACATTGCTTGACTAGTGCGTGTATCACACACTGCCAGCGGAAGTTGCTTCAGTGGCTCTGCCTCTAGGTGCAAGTGCGTTGTCAATTTCGCTGCCAGCTCATAGGCACAAAACATGGAGTTGCTCCGCTTCTTTTTGATGCTTCGTGCTGCAGCCATGTTGTCTGCACATATGACTCCGGTAATTGTGCCGCAACACAAACGGTAATTGTGATGCAGCACAAACACCCTTTTGTTACATAACCCATACTGCCTCGCTGAGCAGGCATGCCAAATGCTGACAGCGATGATGTTTTTACTGACAACAGCCTGTCTATCAAATCCACGGCATACATGCGCTGGCTGGAAACGTACCCGGGACACTGCAAAACACTGATGACTGTTCCCAGTAGTCGCTTCAAGCTTGTAAAGCCGCCCAACGCGCCAGACTCCACCTCGGATAAGCTAAAGTGGAACACTCATATCATAGCGATAGGTAATGCAGCAGGATACAACGAGCATCTGCCGTACTGGAAAACTTCAGCGGAAGGGATCTGGAGAGTGCAATTCCGGGACGCAATGAACGCGCTACTGACAAACTCACACGACAACTATAATACTCTCCCAATGCAGCTACATGAGCACAGAGCGGACTGGTGGAACGCACCACCAGCCATGAAGAACGATCCAACACAGCCACCCAGCGACAATAAATTCGTTATGAAAGCGTCAACTAAGTTCTCCAAGAGGCCCCTAGATACAAATCGGATAGCTAGATCGGAGGACTTGCCCTCCCTCGTGACGCAAAACCCTGCAGCAGTGGGAGCATTACCCAGAGCAGTCAGGACAGCCAGGATAGTCCTCAAGCGGGCATACCCCGAAGTTCCAGCTTTGAAATACGACTGGAGAGATTTTATCTACACGGATGGAAGCGTCCTCCCAGAGGACAGCCGGATTGAGCCAGGCATAGGAGCAGCAGTGTACATCCCTGCAAGCCCAGAGACAGGGCGGTCAGCTCGAACTATAGCAGTGGACTGCAAGTACGACAACGACCCCCAAAATCCGGCGTGTGTCAACACAATCAACAGAGCGGAACTGGCAGCAATTAAAGTGGCAGTGGAGGAAGCTGTAAGTACCAGCAGCACCGCCATAGAAGTACACATTGCTACAGATAGTCTGGCATCCATGTACCAAATACAAAAAGCCGTTGCCAGACCGCAGGACATGACTGAACACAGACACCTCCTGCTGATTCAACAAATTGTACAGCAAATCAAAGACTCAACATGCATTGTTCACCTATGGAAGGTCAAAAGCCACATAGGTATCGTGGGTAACGAAGTGGCGGACCAAACAGCAGTTGCAGTGTCTAAAGGCGAGGCGAAAAGTATAGAAGCAGAATACAAGGCACTACCCGACGCCAGCAACAACAGGGGAGACATGTACTGGCTGTACACAACATCTGAGATCCAAAAGGAGGCAGCAGGTGGTGCACCCCCAACACGACCGCCACCTAAAGAAGACAAACAAAACCACCAAAGTGCATCCACTTCTATTCCAGAGCCAAACATGGCAGAATCATTGAAACACCGCATTCACAACCTGCGCAAGCTAGGCAGGTCCAATCTGTATACTTTAACAGCTGGCAATCACTAGCAGAAGACATAAGCCACAAGTACAGCCATGCATTCATGACCAACACCGTCACCAAAGGGTACCAACGCAAACTTGCCATTCAGTACAGATACGGGCTGCTGCCCACTTACAAACTACTAAAGAGGTATAAAAAGGCCGAACACAGCACATGCCCCCTGTGTGGACAGGAGGACGGTGGACAACATGCAGTCAGTGCGTGTAGCAAGCTGTCGGGAAGCGTCACAAAGCGGCACAACAATGCTGGAACGGCAATTGTCGAGGCCATATACGCCGGAAGCAAGGGTGGTGAACTGCTAACAGCAGATGTTGGTCTGAACAAAAGAAGGCAGGAAGAGGGACTGCCCTCCCTAAAGATACAGAAAAAGATACCCATAGAAATACTGCCACCATCCATGCCGCTAGCACTAAAACAACAATTAAAGGACTTAAGCATCCCGGATGCCCTACTATATCACCACGACGCCGACACCAACACCAGAAGGTACACTATTGTGGAAATCAAATACTGTAGAGACACAAAACCTGAAGACCAGGAAGCTAGGGCTACCGAACAGCACAAAGCACTTGAGCAGGCCATAAAGAAATATGACCCTGCCGCCACGGTCAAATACTGCACCCTCATGTTAGGAGTTTCAGGAACCATCTACAACTCGTTTGTACAACAAATGCAAGACCACCTGGGAGTAGCTGGATCCCAACTAGACGGATTAGCTAGAAAACTACACATGATTGCAATTGAGGGGCTGAGCAACGTCTGGAAGCAAAGGCGGGCCCTGATAAACAACAAACTGGGAATCAAGCCCAGCATGCAGGCTGGCCGCAAACGGGGGAAGGAAGGCGCCCCCAACACCGCAAAACAAAAAAACACAAGAGCTAAACCGCCGCCGGAGGCACCCCTACTGAGCTTTAGAGCCTGGAGGGGATGGTAGGGGGTGTGAAGACCATACGTCACGCACACCCCCTCCCTCAACGTACGCGGATGTTAAGTGTAACACATCTCGCGTAGACACTCACTCACTCACTCACTGTCTATCAAGCGGCGCGTTTAAAGCATAGAATATCATATCTTCAAGGTTAGCAGGCTCACAGCATGTCGTTTACATGCACCCCCCGCACTAAACACACGCCACTAGTTGGAAGCCTGATCTCCCTGGCCACAAGGGAAGGGCTCCGGTTCACAAGAGGCGCGGTTTTCTGCAGGCAACACGCATGTTTTTGGATACGCGCAGAACCGATAGAGGAGTTCGTGTTTGTCTCTTACATGAGCCCTAGACATGCATTACCATTTCGAGGTAGCCGCTCATCAAAGCTCATTGGCAAGGGTGTCAGGGCCTTGAAAGACGAACTTCCCTTGAACATTGACGAGAGCGCCACAAGCTTTGCAGACGGACAAGTCTATATTGCTACCACAGATACAACAGTCGCAGCTGAGGAATTCGCAGGGCAGTGTGCAAGGTACATTGCTCAGCCGCTGGCGGGGGCCCTGCACACACTAGTGCTAGCTGACATGCTCAGGGCAAACGGGGTCCCCGCCAGCCTGCTGCTCAGCATGCTGGGACGGCTGCAGCACACCAAGCAGTCACTACAACCAGTCACAGCTGGCTTTGGCAAGACCAAACAGCCGGTGCTGTGCATGCGCGTGCAAAACAACCTTATGGCAACGAGTTTGCTGACGTAACCAGCATGCTAGCTAACACTGTGCCGAAGGTGAAGTGGCCGCGCATTCTGCCTCCGCCATGGCTGACTAGCTGCTTGGAGCGCATAAGAAGAGCTCGCGAAGCCGGCTGCCGCTTGATCTTGATTGATGCACGTAACTTTCCTCAGCGGCCCCTCAACAACCTGTTGCGGCTGCTGCAGAACAACCTTGACGCTCAGAGCATGCACTGTGTACTGATGCTGTCACAGGAGCCGCTGCCCCGCGGAGGGAAGGAGGGAGGCCTGATGTTGGTACCGTTCGACTTCAGCACAGCAGTAGGACAATACCAGCACAGTTTGAGAGATGAAGAGGCATCCGTGCTAGTATCATGCAACAGGGCTTTTCTTCAAACAGACTTGGCCCAACTGCTGCAGGAGCACGATGGATACATCAAGACCCAGCGCATGCTGACAGGGCTGCCTGAGTGATAGTCAGTAGCCGTCCTCCTCATCATCGCGAACAATCAGGCACCCAGGGTCTTCGGGTGGAATGTACCACAGTTGCACCCTGCCAGTCCTCGTAGTAAGGCTTTTTCTGGAAGTCACGCATTCTGAAGCCATTGATGATGTTTGCAAGTTGATACCTAGGCGGAATATGCAAAATATGCCAGGAATCGAATAGGGTACCACATATAGAGCACCTCGTGCAAAGTTTGGCACCCGGCCCGGCCCGGAAATCGCGCTAACGATTGGGGCCATTTCAAGCCTTGAATGCCACCGCATTGGCATTCTAAATACATTAAAAATGGTTTGAGCATGTTGGAGCCTGTATCGGATGTCTTGTCTGTGAGGGGCTGTAAAGTAACACTCAGGCGGCTTCGCCCATATCGTCCAGTCAAAATTGTACATCACAAGGACCCTCACTCACTGTGTATTGAATACAAGATCTCGATTGTACTTGCTGTTCTTCGTCAGTGCAATGTTCGTTTTCACAATTCGGGCATGCCCAAAACACATTTCCTCATCGCACGATATTTCAAACGAGAATCAAAGCACAGAGTAAGCTGCAACTTGTGTGACTATGGCCTGTCTTCAAGGCTAGAGCAATGTGCTAGGCACGTCTTCGACAAGTGTAACAAAGCTACTGCAGAACATAGGCAGGCCGTTTTAGACCTGCTGCGGCAAACAGACGACTTAGATGTACTGGACCCAGAACGAATCGCAGAATTCCATGCGCAGCAAACACAGCAGCTGCAGCGCCAGCAGGCATGGAGGGATCAGATACACCAGCAGCAGCTTTCTGGCCAGGTGCAACAGCCACCAGACCTCCAGGGCCTTGCAGATGACTTGCAGCAGGCATTTGCAGCAGCAGTCGCAGCAGAGGCCGCTGGTGAAACAGTGCGCCCCAGCAAACGACGCTGTAGGCAGTTTGACCGCTTGCAGCAACAGCTGCAGCAACAGCAGCAGCATCAGCAGCAGCAGGAGTTGGCAGCTGCAGCCGCAGGTGCGATTGCAGCAGAAGCCCCTGCTGGTGCACAGGGCCACAGAAACAGCTGCTGTAGGCAGTCACAGCGTGTTCAGCTGCGTCAGCAGCAGGAGCTGCTGCGGCAGCAGCAGCAGCAGCAGGAGCAGCAGCATCAGCAGCAAGAGCTGCTTCGTCAGCAGCTGCAGCATGGGGCTAGGCTGCCAGCAGTCGATGACTGTGTATGCTGTGAGGTTTGTTGCTCACCCCAGCAAGAGGCACAGATGCTGCTGTGTGATATCTGCAATGCAGGCTACCATACCTTCTGCCTACAGCCAACACTCACCAGCATCCCTGGGTGTGCCCTGTCTGTGAACAGGCAGGATTGTCTGTGGCTGATGCAGCACAAAGACAGCATCAGCCACTGCAGCAGCAGCGGCAGCGTCGGCAGCAGCAGCAGCAGCAGCAGCAGCAGCAGCAACAGCAGCATGCTGGGGCTAGCACTGGCTTTTCAACTTGCGGTGGGCACAGCAATGATACCTTGGCATTTGCAGCCAAGCATTGTGCTGAGTGGTCTGCAGCTGCAGCAAAATTCGTTCATGACATGCATGCTTGCGGCTGGTGCGCCCGTGTGGCCCTGGGTGGCAGCAAAAGTCAATTGCGCCGCAACATGCGGCCTATGCAATGCACTGATGCAGCACGTGTCCCTCCAGGAGCACTGGCCAACCCCCTGGCCATACCACTTATGCAAGCAACCAAGTTGCCAGCAGCACCAAGCAGGCACTAGTTACCACATACTTGATCAGGCAACAACCCTGCCACTGCACATCGACCAACAACAACGACGACACAACAACAACGCAACAATACAACTCACTCAACTTGCTGACGCACTAGTTTCAAGTTTCTGTACAACGTAAGAAGACAGGCGCCCATCTCGCTTGAGCGCATAATTAGCTAAAATTGGGTACCCTGCATCAAATCTGTCTGCAACAGCATTGCCGTTGTGCCTCATACACGCAAGCCAGTCAAAGATCAACTGTATCTTTGCAGAGGGTGACTCAGACGTGTTGACTGGCATGTTGTGTGGGGTGGATCACTGGCGCGGCGTTCCCTACATGTAGGTACCGCTGCTCATCCTTCAAGTGGGTTTCGGTGACTCTACAACGACTCGTGCTGCTCGGCGCATCATGTCAAAAAACGTAGATGTGTGGAAATGCAAGGAGAGCGTTCATGTTCATCGGGCAGTATATTAATGTGAGTCTGTTCTGACTCATTCTAGCAACAGGCTCAGATGCCATGCAACGTTGGAGCGTTGCATGTGCGCATGCACATTAGCATGCGACTGGGCTCTACTCTTATGCACAGGATTGACCTGTCTCATTCTAGAAGCTTGATTTGGAAGCTGCGGAGTACCGTCCTCACAGGACGCGGGACCAATGAGGGCAACCTTATGGTGTAAGGCCTTGTTGGTGAACCTTGTCATTTTGAGTCAATTATTTGTGTGTGATAATGTGTCAGAAGGGCATTTGAATGTACTGTGTGTGGCGAGAGAATGTCACACCCTGTGAGGCCGCTGTATGTCATTTCCAGGTCCTGCCAACCACATCGTGTTACAATGTCAGTAACATTGATATCCAGAACTGTGCAAACGGGATAACATATGATGTTATGGTGGGTTTTAGGTTGGTTTCCACCCCCATACCTGGCCGTGTTATGGCTCCAACCATAGTCAGTTCGGTGAGACCAATAGTGTCTGGGATTGTCGGTGTTTTTCAACACCCGTTTAGAAAGCCATACCCCAGCTCTACTCACCTGGCTCCTATGTTTTGGCCCCATAGCAGCAGAAATCCAGTACATGCCCAATTACAAATATAATTTCTCTCTTCATGAACACTATTTTGTATGACAAGGATACCAACACTATAGGCTGTGTAACTAACTAACTAACTAACTAACTTGAAGACTGGCAAACCTTCCGGAGAGTTCTGGAACGACAGAGCCGATACCAGAAAGATCCAGTTAGTTACCAATCTATGTGGAGCTCCCTCTTTATGTAGAGGAGCACGTGCACAACACACAAACATCCACAGACCATCAAGCCCCCAATCAAGATATCTCTCAACATACAAACACATACAAGCCGACACATACAATTCAACATACATACATAAGCACAAGTACGTAAGAGAGGGGACTAGGTCAGCCCAGCCTCCCTTACTCTAGAGCCAACCCAATACTACTGCTACTACGCCACCCAACACCACTGCTAATCAAGTGCTATAGCTTATCCTATTCCTTACATGCCACTTGCAGGGGGCGGCTCATCCATTGCAACCCCTGTTGTTAAATACGTGCACAGGAAGCGGCTGCCCTTGCAGCATCTTGCCGACTGCTACAGGATCAAGTTGCCTACAGCTAACGAACTTCCACCCTCTCATAACATGCGGATGTGGCTGACTCGCCGCATTGCCACTATGCATGGCCGACACCAAGTAAACTACCAGCGCATCAAGGCAGATCCCGACCGACTTGCTAAGTACAAAGCATCCACTAAAGAACGGGTCCGGCGCTGGCGAGCAAAGCATCGTGATGTATGTTTTGCCTTGGCGTCACTGTCAGATCAAAATACTGCCCGTGTAAGGCTGTCGCATATTACTAAAAGGTTGCGTGCGCACTGATGTTGTAGCAACAGTTGCAAGACCCGTACTAGCTTGTCAAATAAGTTCAGCGGTTCAATTGATTGTGCTGATGTGTTTGCTTGTTACATGAGTACTTGCAGCTGCTGCAGCGTCATGGCATCAACTGCCTGCATGTGTCTGTGTCATCCTGCTGCTGCTTGCCCTTGCAGGCGCTGCTGCTGCAGCCTTTGCCGACAGCAGCGACATGACAGAAGAAGAGTTCAAGGAGAGCATCAGTGGCACTTGGCACATCCCAACCAAGGCCTTCAACATCATCAACCATGCCAACAACATCCACCCTGACAGGCCAATAATAGTGACGTATGAAACAGACCCGCTTGCAAACATACTATGTGCAGAGTTCTGCACAGCTCCAGTAGCCGGCATGCCTGGCAAGTTCCGTTCAGTGTTTCAGTACAGTGGCAAGCTCAGAACAGCAGCCAAGAAGCGGCAGGTGCTCACGGACTTCAAAAGAGATGTTGAAGCATGCTCGGGTGCCGCCATGCCACCTCCTATGTTGGTTGCACAGTGCAGCACCTTCTGCTGGGGCACTGACGGTCTACAGGTTGGCACCTTGCAGTGGCATGCATGAGACACGCAGCTTCATGAGTCTTTGATGTTCTGGCAGCTTGCTGGTATTTAAAAGGTGCCTTGCACACCCATCAACATGCATGCAGGGGCTGTTGCGAATGATTGTTTTCAAGCAGCAGCAGCGGCGGCGACAGGGACGCAAGCCTGAGTGTAGTGGGTGAAAGATTGCAGCTTACCAATGCTGTGTACTGACCATCTTTGGCGTGATTTCAGCTGTCTTATACTCTGCATTCGACCGTCTACCGTGCTGCATATGATGTGGGCCTACTCCAACTTGTCGTCTGCTGTTGCGGTGGACCTTTCCAACTTCATTGCACTGTGGCTTGTTCTGTTGGCACTCTGCAGAAGCTCGGCTGCAACGTCATGTACCAAGCGGGCTTGGACGACAACCCACAGATGGACGTGCTGGGTGCTCAGCGCATCATCCGCACAGGGCAGACAGAGCAGCACGCATACCTGTACCGGGTCATGATTGACTGCTTTGCTGAGAAGACCAAGCTGCAGCGTCAGGTACTCAAGGCAGGTTGACAAGGTGGCTGGCTGCAGCTCAAGTTTAATGGGGACGATGCATGCAAGCTGCTTGACATTCCTAGCTCATGGGAGAAGGACGAGCCCAAGGAAGTGGATCCAATTGTGGTGCCACTGGAGGAGGAGCCTACAAGACCCGGCAACCCTGTACAACTGCCTGGTGAAGGATTATGTGGGCCTGAAGCAGCAACTACCATGCCCGCAGCGTGGTAGCCAACAAAGGCTCGCCCAAGTTACATCTGCCAAGCTCACCACGGGTTCCAGTGTGCTACCCGGGGTAGTCACCTGGTAGCACTGTGCAGTTGACTGCTGCTAACAATAGTATATGCATACACACGTATAACGTATCACAAGCATGCTTTGCACTGCTGTAATGCAGCAGCTGCCGCAGCCGCGCGGCGCATGCTTCCCACCACCCCACGGCCCCGCACAAAAAGTCACAACAACCAGGCGACAACATGTCATAAGTAACACACAGGATAGTACTGCGATTCTCACGAACGTAATCCAGCAACAGTCAGGGCGTCAGACAGATCCAGTAATACACATCACATCAAAAGCAATTCCGTGGCCACGCTGTATTCAGCGCCTCAGACACACCCGCATACAATCCATTACTGCCGCATCTGACATGCCAGATTGCCAAAACAGTGGCAAACAACTCCAGCCGCTGTTAGGCAGCGCTATGACAGCTACAAGTTGTAGTATTGGATGAGCGCTGCTGCGTCTGTTGTGTAACTCCGGCCCATGAATTGCCTAAATAGTGCCACATGGCTCAATGCGCCTCCGTGCGCATAAAACGTGTTGCAGAACAGCCTGCCGTTGCTGCCAAATGCTGCCTCGCCTTCAGTTTGAAACTTAAGGAAGATGTCAGAGGCCATCATGTCAGACCACCAGTAGCTGCAGGCAGCAAGTACACCAGCAGGACAGCAGCTCACGTTCAGGTTTCAGGGCCTATATTTAGATGGTTGAGACTATTCACAATGCCCATCATGTCAGACCACCAGTAGCTGCAGGCAGCAACCGCACCAGCATGAAAAGCAGCAGGGAGAAAATCGCACAGTTACGGTTTAAGTTTAAAGGTCGAGCATATTTTGACGCAAAAACATTGCCAGCTGCAGGCAGTTGAACCGCCACCAAGCAGAGCAGAAGCATAACAGTAGTAGGCCAGCTCGTTGTCAAACCCGCCACAGATGTCGTCAATGCAGTCGACGTGAATCGCTGCTGCTGCTGCTGCTGGCTCACCTGTAGTAGGCCGACTCGTAGTCAAAGCCGCCAAAGAGGTGGTCAAAGCTGTTGAGAGGCTTGCCACCTGGAGGGCTCAGGCCATCAGGCTGCAGGGCCCACATGCAGCACAGCAAAACGCACAACATGTCATGGCACAGCACAGCACAGCACAGCAAAAGTGGGTGTGTAGGTGAGCATAGAAGTCAGCATGTCTTTGCATAATACAGCTCACATGCAGCGCTACTAGAGAGGTACGCGGATGAGACATGTTTCCAGCACATCTGCAGCATCATGATTTACGCTGATGCATGCTTAGCTTTATATGCATGCTTAGAAACCTGACGTGGCAATCCAGCAGACATTAACTTGTAACATTATGCTTGCGAATCATGTCACGCCCGTCCTCTTACCGCCAGTTCCCTGTATGTTCTCTCGTACACGTCATCTGGCGTGTCTTTGCCGCCTGGGGACCAGCTGGAGTGAAGTTCAGATCCACAATGGCTTTGATGGCATCCTCTATCAGATAGATGCCTGCATGAATGAGCCACAAATAGCCGAATAAGCAGCAGCAGCAGCAGCAGAAGCAGCAGAAGCAGAAGCAGCAGCAGCAGAAGCAGCAGCAGAGGTTGGTGTGAGATCAACGGTGGCCTTGATGGCCCATGCCGCACCTCCAATTAGATGCCTGCAGCAGCAATCCAGGAACAATGGCGCATAGAGAAGCCACAGAGTTTAGAGTGCAGCTTTGAATTAGTATGCTCTCGAGGTCCTCAACAAATGTACAAAGAGCCTACTGCAGGGCAAGATGCTGCGTAACAGGGTGTCAGCAGTTGAAACAGCAGGTGAGGCACCACCAGCAGAGGCTGCATAGGGTTTGTGCATGCACAATTTATGTGCATTTCATGTCACCGTACTGCACTGCACTCTGAGCATGTCAGATGCATTTGACACACTCATATGCACGAAGCTGCACCAGCACCTTGCTCTGTCAATGCAGTGTGTTGGTTCTTGATCGGATAGATGCCTACGGCAGGGCCAGATACAGCGCAACAGGCCGGCAGCAGTCAAAACAGCAGCTGTAAGCGCCAGCAGCAGAGGCTGCATATAGTGCGTGTGCATGCAAGGTGTATGTATTCTGCGTATCAGCACAGTCCACAACACCCTGAGCATATCAGATGCATTTGGCCAGCTCATGTGCTAAAGGCTGCACCGGCACCTTGCTCTGTCAATGCAGTTTGTGAAAAACAGCCAACGATAGCAGTGTGTAGGTGACAGCCCACGCAGGTTTGCAGCGCACCTTGGCCAAACCTGCGCATGTTTTCATACACCTCCTCACTGAGCTGCTCTCCTGTCTGGTAGTGGCGTGCAAAGCTCAGGAATGTTGACTTGTCCCAAGCCCACTTCTCTTGCATCATGGGCACAGTCTCGGCAGCGTCAAACTCAATGTTCCTACAAGCAGATACAGCAAGAGGGGCGCGGGGCCGATGGCGTTGATGCTATGGCTTAATGGGTAACATGATGATGAAGCAGATACAGCAAGCGACAGTGTGGTGTAAAGTACCAATGTTTTTGTGTGTTTGTGCATGTGCATTTGCATGGCGATGACAGGCTCATTGTGTGAAGAAGTTGAGCATGCTGTCATGGAATGCGGCAGTGCTGGTATAGCAACCTTGCAGATCCCACCACACGTTCTAGCCTTGCTAGCATGCTGTGCTGCTTCAAGCATTTGACCTAACAGGCACACTCTGTCCTGACCACCCAATCTATAACGGCCACAGACTCCGGTATTCTAGAACATTATCTCTGTAAATCGCATCAGTGCGCTGTCTGCTTGTGCGCAGTTCAAAGCTGTGTGTGTGAGCTAAGCGCACCTCCAGCCAGAAGCGAGGCCGTACGGTGTGGTCGTCAAAATGTGGTGCAGGCCGTGCCCAAACTCGTGAAACAGCCATGCCACCTCGTCTAGCCACATAAACGCAAGGCCATCTGCATTTGGGTTTGCCTGATTCAGTGCCACTGTAGCAACCGGCAGCTGCCGCGGGGCAGCTGTCACCCAAGCGTTCAAATCTCGCAGTGGCGCCTTGCTGCCAGATTCAAAAGTACGGTTTGGAGTCCTCCAAAACCTCGCGCCGTCGATAGGAGGAATGGTGTAACCGCCAGAGTCCTTGCCTTCGCGGGTGAAAAGGTCAATGTACAATATGCCATGTGTTGCATTTGTCGCAACGTCCGTGACGTTGTATGTCATGACTGCTGGATCCCATGCAGTCGCGTTGACATCGCGGGTGAGTGAGACACCATAGAGGCGAGTGGCCATCTGAATGTGCATCGACAGCAGCAGCAGCAGCAGCAGCACAGCCAGCAGCTTGCTTACACCTTGTTGATTACGTCATGTGGCCCTCTTGCACTACACTTTGCCAGCAACAGCAAACTCTGCAGCTCCATGTGACTTACAAACACATCAGATAACCTGATATGACATAATATATTATACCAGTCATTGTAACGTACCTGGAACATTCCTTCCAGCACATTGTCAACCAACAAGTAGTCCCTCAGAGCTGCCTCATCAACCTGAAACTCTTCACGCTTGTAACGCTCCAGCCAATACTTGACATCCCAAGGCTGCAGGGGAACCTCGGCACCTCTGCCTGCTGCAAACTGTGTTATCAAGTCGATTTCGGCTTGTGCCTTGCGCTTGGCGGCAGCCGCGAAGTTGTACATGGTTGCGTTGGCTTGCTCGAGGTTGGCCATCTGTTTGCACACATGCACACAGCGGCAGCAGCAGCAGCAGCAGCAGTAACTCTGTTAGCGGAGCAGCACTGCTGGCAGTACTCCTCACTGACTCAAATAGCAACAGCAGTTCAGCTGCATGCGGCTGTCTCGCGGGGTATTGCCAATGCATGCAAGATCAGCCCTGCTCTGACGGCTTTCATGATGTCAAGTGCTTGGTGCTGTTGACGTTGCGGCTGCCACACCACAGGTAGGATTCCACACTTGCTTGACTTACTCAACCCGGTCTTCAGGAGTAGAAGGGAGCATTCATTCTTCTCCAGAAAAGGTGCCAGTACGGAGTAGTATGCTATATGATGACAACAGTCATACAAAACAATGTAGATTTTTATGAATAGGAGCGCATACACCTACCATACGAGCAAGCTTCAACTGTGTGAAGTTCCCTTTGAAGCCAAGCAGTGACGCCTTCTGCTGCCGCCACGTAAGCATCCGCGAAACCACCGGACTGTTATCCAGCCCTGCTTCCGTCGCAAGGTTTGTCTTTGCGTTGAGCACCATCTGCCGCAGCTGCCGGTTGCTGGCGAACGCCACAACGTAGTCGGCTGTAGCACCGTCAAACTTGAGTAGCCATGGCCCGGTGCGGTTGTTTGCTGCTGCGCCTGCATTCACTGCATTTTGCAGTGCGGCGTCTATGCCTGACTGGGGGAGGCCGTCGAGTAGGACAGGGTTGCGGATCCACTGCCTGTAACCCTGCAGGCGACACAAAGTGATGAATCAGAAGCAGCAATGCAAAAGGCATAGCTGGCTGCTGCTGCTGCTGCTTCAGCCATGCAGTGTGGCACAACAAGCGACCATATGTGCTGCACTGCTTGCATAAATGGATATCTGCTGCCTGTCATTGCTGGTGATCTCACCTCCTGGGAAAACTGCAAGTTGTCCATGTACTTGTTGTTCAGATCTGCCAGCCGCCGCTCAACATCGTTGAACCTCGCAAGGCGGTTACTGGGCTGCCCTGCCCCTGCTGCCTGCATACCCTGGATCAAACCTCGTACAACGCGCATCTCCTCCTGCCGTGTCAGTATGCCAGATCTGGTGATGTTGAGTAATGCTGCAAATGTGTCGTTGCTTTGCAGCAGCCGCTGCTCAAAGGCGGTGCGTAGCGAGCTGATCTCATCAATGGCGTCTCCGACTGCATCGTTGCGCAGGTACTGCATGCAGCGGAAACGGGCAACAACAGTCAAACGGTACCGTCTAAACACAAACACAGCAGTCAGAGAGGTGGATGATCCATGTGTATCATATGTGGTTGATGGCTATTTGAGCTACATAGCGTTTGCAAGCATGCTGCGCGCGAAGCATGTAAGGTGTTGGAAGCGTAGATGGTTGCACGTTGCTGCACTGGCTGACATCCTTTTGCTATCACAGCCAGTCAGAGACAGCGCAGAGGATTGAAAGCAGAAGAAGCGCTCTGTGACCTGCTGCTGGTGCTGCTACGGCCGTTGCTGCTATTGCTGTGTGCTATTGCTTGCTCTTCTACTGCTGGCAAAGCCTTTGCGGCTGTGCTCTTGCCGGCTGCAGCATCCTGTGTGCGCTGTGCAAGCCCTGTTCCAATGTGTGCCTGTTTCAAGTCCCACTGGCACATAATCATACCACAACCCCACCCACCTCCAGGTGGTTGATTTGTTGAAGCACAGAATCCAGACGCAACCTTATCTGCGTCAGCGGCAGCACCACTCCATTGAGTTTAGTTGACTGCTGCTGCTGCTGCTGCTGCTGCGTAGGGCTTGCTCAAAGCCCAGCAGAGATGCCACCTCCTCACCAGGTGTAGCACTGCTGTTGACTGCAGGTGCAGGTGCTATCAGCTGCGTTACTGCATCCACGATGTAAGCTGCTGTGTCCATGTCAGATTGTGGGTCGCCGCGCATAACCTGATCCCAGTTGGGCAGTGTGTCGCTGGACAGCAGAGGGTTGGCACTGCTGCCAGCGCTTAGATCTGTTGCTAGACGTTGCGTCGAGTCAACTGCTGTTCGTCGAGCTGCCTGTCTGCGACGAAAGCGCCGCTGGCAGCGCTTTTGCAGGGCTGGCGACAGGCTTGCTGTCAATTGCCCAGGCTGATACATCAGGCTGCAGCCATGCTGCTGCAACGGCTGCAAACCCTTCGTATTCGATGATGCAACCAGACCCACTGTGCCTGCAAGATGATGAACACAGGGTGAGAGCCACTGGCAACATGGCCAGTGACCTCACCCAAAAACCTGCACCCTGTTGTTGTGTGCTTCTGATGGCGAGTATTTGTTGATTCTGTCCGTGTTCACAGGATTGAAGCCTGATGAAGGGTGAAGAGCCCGAAACGCGTCGCTTTCCATGTAATACGACAAAACAGAGTCAACAATAGTCTGAATTTGTCTCAACAGTAGCTTTAGCCAGTCGCATTACGCTATTGCTTTTCAAACTTGCCTGCATGCAACAACTTGCAGAACATACTCCCCGATTTGAAAAGCAATAGCGTAATGCGACTGGCGTATTGCTTTTCAAACCTGCCTGCATGCAACAACTTGCAAAACATACTCCCCGATTTGAAAAGCAATAGCGTAATGCGACTGGCGTATTGCTTTTCAAACCTGCCTGCATGCAACAACTTGCAGAACATACTCCCCGACAACTTGAAAGTTCACCAGCTGCGGCCGCTCTGGGAAACTGCACAGCTGGTGACTTGAACGCGCATCCTGGATGAGGCTTGCGTACTGCCGGTACCCCAGTTGGGTGAATAGTGTTGGCACTTGTGCGGTCTTAACACTTGGGCATGACATCCAACGAGGGGAAGCCTGATCAGCGGCTGTAGGAACCTTATCAGCTGTTCAGCGCTGGGCAGCTCGGTTGTCAACCTGCGTGCAGCCAGCAGATGCAGCAGGGATTATCACAACACGCGCCTGCAAGCTGTCATTTGAGGAGATGAACTGCTGGTTCACAGCCTAACAGAGCAGGCATGCTATGGAAAAGGCTCCTACTTCACCCAACAGCGAGCAGCATACAGCACCAAAAGACAGCAAGTGGGCAGCAACTGCGGGTTGGGACAAGCCTTATAGTATCCGATACTACTGTATCCGATACTACTGTAATGTAGTGCAATCAAGTCCTATGTCAATGAAATCCTGATGCTGCTGCATTGCCATATCTGACATATCCTGCTCTGTCGATTCTCAAGCCAGCACCCGGGCGCGGATTTGCGGAGGATATGCAGAGGTGCTGGGGTCTCCGCACGTGCCAGCAGTTGCAGCAGCCTGAAGAGGGCGCCTCTGTGTTGCCTGCATCTGCCTCCTTTCCATGGTGGGGTCCTGCATCAGCATTTACAGCCGCTCTCACCTGTGCAAGGCATCAACGAGCAGCTTGCAGCGGGCTGTGCCATGGTGACAGCAACACGGTGGCTGAGCAGCATCGTCCTGAAACCTTGGCCTGCACTGCGATGACTTGCACTGCACTGACAAGACCTGACTCTGCATTGCACTGTGCTGCATCGGCCGATCACCTTCGTCACCTGCAGCTGCCAACATCCACATTTTCAGATCGGCTGCTTTTTTGAAAGAAAGATCAGATATCCTCTTCTGCAGCCTCTAGTCCAGTGTTTCGCTGGATGCCTCCTCCTCCTGCTGCTGCTGCTGGGCCAGCTCAGGTGTCCTGGCTGGGTTGATCCACAACGCTTCAATGAAATGCACCAAGGGACCTGCTTGACTATCGGCTGGTGCTGCTGCTGCTGCTGCTGGTGGTGGTGGTGGTGCTACTGCATGCCAGCCAGAGCCAGGTACGGCCACCCTACCCGCACTGGTGGTGACAACACTACTGCTGCTGCTGCTGCTACTGCCCGTTACACCCTGGCTATCCCTGCCGTTTGATACACCATCTGCAACAGACAAACATTGCTGCCACTGCTGCTGCTGCCCTTTGAGCGTCTTCCTTGCTGCTGCTCCTGCTGCTGGCTGCCATGCAAGCACAGCATGGCACGCCTGCGGCAGCTGCTGCTGCCTTAAGTCCGGCAACATGCCAGGTAGCCGCTTTGGGGATGCAGCAACCGACATGCTGATGGTGATGACACCTAGACCAGCAGCATAGCTCAGGATGGGAGCAAAGTCTGCGGGTAGCGAGGGAGATAGGATGGCAGCATCAGCATCGTTTTAACCAGCACTCGCAGGTGTGGCCAGCGTAACTTGCAATCAAGCTCGCAATAGGCAGATACTAGATAAAGGTTGAGCTCATGCATAACTTATGCTGCAACTGCTATACCATGAAGGCAAGGGTACCGGCGATAGACTATAGCGTATCATCATAGGAAGGCCGCCCACCTGAGTCGCCTGACACGCACACGATGCACCCTGCCTGCTGCTGCTGCTGTGCAAAGGCGTACGCGTCTGCGGCCAGCTGCATGTCTGCTGCCTGCTTCCTGAGCGGCACCTGCACCAGCTGCACTGCCGCGTTCTGCAGCTGCTGCAATACAATGGGCCCTGCAGACATAGCAGCAAGTGTGAGGAAATATGTCACAAGCCACGCCACAAGCCTGCACCAGCTGAACTGTGTTATTCCCCAGCTGCTGCAGTACAACGGGCACTGGAAATTATCCGGCAGAAGTGGGCAGCCACGTCACAAGCATGCGCCAGCTGCACTGCCGCATTCTCGAGCTGCCGCATTATAACAGGCCCTTTTGGACTAGCAGTTGGGCAAGTGAATCGTAAGCTGGCACCAGCTGCGCTGCCTCGTTCCTAGCTGAGCCTGTACTAAATCAATCTTCTGTGCATCAAACAGACACCTGGGTGCATCAAGTAACTATCTACATGACTAACACTGCATCTTTATGTGTAAGATGTCGCAGCAGCCGCAGTGGCTGGCTGCAGCTGTGGAGACACACCGGCTCTGCAAAGAGAGCCTCAGCTGCGTTGATCAACCTACAGCGCTACTGCTGCTCATGTCGCGCTGCTGCTGTTGCTGAGTCAAGGCAATTGAACATGCTGCATCCTCATGCAAGCTGCTGATAGCTCACATATACTGGCCAGCCGAAGCACGCCACAGCTGCCAATCGCTCATATGTTGCGCAGGAGCTCACCCAGCCTTGCACACGTTGCAGGGTTGGCATACAGCGTTGTGTGGGAGATGCAGCCCCCAAGGCCTCCCAGCAAAGTCTGCAACACACATATAGATAGAGTGGTGGATGGAGTGTTAGGCAATGCAACAGCCATCGCAATTGGTGTGTTCAATTGTTGCTGCTTTTTTGCTGGTGGGGCCCACCTGCAGCTTCTGTACTGCTGGCAACAGGTCCAGCTGCAGGGAAGACGGCGCGACATTGTCTAGGTCCCAAAGTATTGCGACTTTTCTGCCGTTCAAGCACAGCGGTAAAGGTTGTGCATGCTGCTGTTGCTGCTGCTGTGGCTCCAGGTGATGTGCCAGGGCTGCCACCTTCACACCCTGCCGTTGGAATACTACTGTGCACGACACACGAAACGAATGTCTGGCATGCGAGGGATTTGGCCTGCTATGTGTGCGATGCTGGTGTTCCCGAACCAAGCGACTGCTCATCATTGCGGGGAGACCTGAACGACTGGTGCGCTGCTGCCGATACCTGCCACGTCAAAGGTAATTTTATAGCGTTTAGCACGATATCAGCGGCCACGAGCTTGATTTATCTTGCTGCACAGTAGGCTGCTAGACCAGGTCCTCTGGTGGAACTTCCTTTGCAAGCAATGACAGTCCTGATAATCCTCACAACAGCTGGCAGCACACTAAGACTGAGTATTCTGGAGAACCCGGCAACATACAACGATTAAACACCCCTCAACCATTGGCATATGCACAACCCAATGCTACATTGCACCTGTCACTAACAGTCATGACAACTGTCAACAAATTTGCTCCCTGCCGTGCAGTGCATGTCCACAGCTGTGTTGCCCAGCCCCACAAATTTGTGCATCTGTGCGAGTGTGTGTGGCGGACCACAGCAGCACAGCGCACGCACCCAATTCTGCAACCAACACACCAGGCACCCGACGTGCTGCTGTGGCAGCACCTCTGCACTGCAGTGAGGCAACCTGCTTGAACATGCGCCGCATCTTAAAGCATCCCGCGGGCATCATGCTGCAGCAACAGCTGGTGGTGGCTGCCAGCAGCACCTGCAAGCCCTGCAGTACACTGCTGCATGCCCCTGGCCCCAGCAGCGCTCCCTGCAGCTGGTTTCCCCAATTGGGCTTGCAGCTTGCAAGCTGCAACTGCAATCCACGGCTTCAAGCTAGCTACTCTGCTCAATCGCTACAACACCCAGGGCACCCGAGGCTACAACACCCAGGGCACCCGAGGCTACAACACCCAGGGCACCCGAGGCTACAACACCCAGGCTGCAACACCCAGGGCGCGGGCTACAACACCCAGGGCACCCGAGGCTACAACACCCAGGGCACCCGAGGCTACAACACCCAGGGCACCCGAGGCTACAACACCCAGGGCACCCGAGGCTGCAACTGTCGCGTTAGCTGAATGGTGCGCTGCTGCTGCTGCTGCTGCGCGCCCCAACTACATCTAGCTGGCGTGCTGCTGCAGCACCTTGCGCAGCAGGTCACTGCAGTGCCAGCCACACTGCCCACTGCTGCTGTTACAGCTGCACTCCAGCTGCACTGTGCGCAGCACCTTGCAGAGCACTGGCCTAGCTGGCGTGCTGCTGCAGCACCTTGTGCAGCAAGTCACTGCAGCACCAGCCACACTCCCGAATGGCAAAGCCACTGCTGCGGCACTCTAGCTGGCACGCTGCGCATGTTCTGCACGGGCCCGCTGCTGCTGCTGCTGCAGCAGCACCAGCCACTGCTGCAGCTGGGCTCTGCAGCACGCATCCATTCACATTGCTGGCCTAGCTGGCGTGCTGCTGCAGCACCTTGCGCAGCAGGTCGATGTGGCACCAGCAACACCACCCGAAGCCGCTGTTCCAGCTGCACCCTAGCTGGCACGTTGCACATCTTCTGCACGGGTCTGCTGCTGCTGCTGCGCACAGCAGCTGCATCTAGCTGGCGTGCTGCTGCAGCACCTTGCGCAGCGCTCCACTGCAGCCACACAGCCCAGAGCCGCTAATGCAGCTGCACTCTATGTGTGCATCGCGCATCTGCCGCACTGGCCTAGCTCGCATGCTGCTGCAGCACCTTGCGCAGCAGGTCACTGCAGCCACACCGCCACTGGTGCAGCCTGCACTCTACAGCACAATTGCGCATCTCTCCGCACGGGCCTGCTGCTGCTGCCGCTGCTGCGCACACCAAATGCATCTAGCTGGCGTGCTGCTGCAGCACCTTGCGCAGCAGGTCACGGCAGCCCACCGCCAAGAGCCACTGCTGCAGCACTCTAGCTGGCACGCTGCGCATCTTCTGCACGGGCCTGCTGCTGCTGCTGCACCAGCCACTGTTGCAGCTGAGCTCTACAGCTCACATGTTTCCACACCGCTTACACCTAGCTGGCGTGCTGCTGCAGCACCTTGCGCAGCAGGTCGATGCGTGCGCCTGTGAAGTTCTCCACCTTGCGGGGGCCCTTGTACATCGTGAACGTGGGCTGCAGCAGCACAGGCAGCAGCATGACACAGGCACAGCACAGCACAGCGCGTCAAGTGACAAGCGAAACAAGCATGCAATGAGTGTTGTCGGCACGGCGTGCGCATTCCCGTGATGCCGTGCTCCTGCACCACCTGTCGCACCACCCGCATCAAACCCTACCACTGCCATGCAAAATCACCGCCGGTCCTTCCCATACCAACTGCCAGTTGCTGCTGCTGCTGCTCACAACAAGTCCCAACCACCACAATAACAACTGCCGGCTGCTGCTGCTGCTGCTCACAACAAGTCCCAACCACCACAATAACAACTGCCAGTTGCTGCTGCTGCTGCTCACAACAAGTCCCAACCACCACAATAACAACTGCCAGTTGCTGCTGCTGCTGCTCACAACAAGTCCCAACCACCACAATAACAACTGCCGGCTGCTGGCTCACCACTCCCGTGATGCCGTGCTCCTGCACCACCTGCATGAGCCCGTCGTTGTCTATGTCCACCTTGAGGAACTTCACGCCAGGGTACTGCTTGGCAAGCTGCTCGTAGATGGGAGCAATGGCCTTGCCTGCAGGCAGGACGGCGGCAGTAGCAGTACAGAGTTTTGCAAACCTCAATGTGCGGGACTCAGTCGGATAGTACACAGCTTTGCCAGCTGCTCGTAGATGGGCGCAATCGCCATGCCTGTAGGCATGAGTGCAGAAAGGATGTAACAAATTGAGTGCAGGTGTTGGTGAAGGCATGCTGCTTTCGCCAGCCGCTCGTAGATGGGCGCAATGGCCTTGCCTGCAGCAGCACGGGCAGCAGTACATGGTGACAAAAGGTTCGTTCTTATAGTACACTGCTTCGCCAGCTGCTCGTAGATGGGCGCAATGGCCTTGCCTGAAGGGCGGCACCAGCAGCACTACATGGTGAGTGAGGGTTCCTGCTTACAGTATGCTGCTTGGTCAGCTGCTCGTAGATGCGCGCAATGGCCTTGCCTGCAGCGGTGCAGAACGGATGCCATCAGAGACATTGCAGGTGCGCTGCTAGTACACCGGTGCCATGGCATTGCTCGCATAGAACAGCAGCCGCGTTGCACCACATACGGCAGAAGGTGCTGAACTGACAGCAGCATAACAACGAAGGGAGCCACTGGTGCAGCCTCCATTAGTAATGCACAGTGTGCAGGCTCCAATACTGTGCATGCTACTGTCCGAAGCATGCGGTAATGCTGGCACAGCTACTGCTGTCAGTGACCAGAGGTTGCTGGCATGCCTAACTGTCAATGGCTGCTGCTGCTGCTGCTGCTGCTGGTGCTGCTGCTGGTGCTGCTGCTGTAATGCAGACTCACATGGCCCACACCACTTGGCTGTAAAGTCAATGATAGCTACTGAGTTGTCATCTGCAAGAGCAGCAGCAGCAGCAGCATAAAAGGGTTGCGTGCGCTTAACAATCTGGCAGCAACAGCACGTAACTCAGTCAAAACTTATTCATGTGACGGCAGCGGCAGCTAGGGCCGCCAAACATGCTGGAAGAAAAATGCACAGGCATAGTAACAGCTGCTTATGATTGCTTGATGCTGCCGTGATGTGCAGTCTGAGCATACTGGAAGAATTTCAACGGCATTGCAGTTGTATGCCGGTCATAAGATAGAGAACGTACATGGGTGAACATAACTGTAAGCGATTGCAGCCACAACATAGGTAGCTGCCGGTTTGGCCTGCCGCATGGACTCAACAGCACGCGTTGAACTCAGCACACACCACAACCCAATTTCATCATCATCATACCTGCCAGCTGCTTGCGTATGCCGTTGAACTCTTCCGTTGACTGCACTTCATGCACAACAGATTCCTCTGCAGGCAGGCAACAGCAATGCCATTTAGGGCTTTGCCTCCATGCACTGCTGACTTGCATCGAACACAAAGGTGCAGCCTGCACCTGTACTATATCCACGTGCTGCTAAACTCCAGCCAGCGCGCCAGCTGCTGCTTGCTAGAAGAGCTGCTGCACATGTGCTGGGCAAGCTCTGCCTTACTGCTGATGTTGCTGCTGACAGCATTATTGACCGTATCAAGGTCCGGTCGCAAGCCAAAGAAAAGCTTTGAGCTATGTACAACCACGTTTTCAGGCTTGCTTGAACGCCTGATGCTGTTTCAGCGTATGTGATTACAAGAGGTCCGACGTGTGCAATGTCGAGTCGCTACTATTCAGCCTGGAGACGTAGACAAAAGTTTGATAGTTTTCCGATCAATGGATTGATCAACGACCAAAAACAGCGCAGCAAATGAGTACGTGAGGGTTCTGTCAAGCAGGGGTACAGGCTGTCTGTACCAGCGCAGCCACTTCATAAGCAGACGGCTGTCGCAACGAAGGTTGTCGTCGATGTTGCGCAATACCGTAGCTGCGGAAATACTCCTGCCATCACCATTCCGTCATACGTGGCTACACACGGCGCCCACCGCCGTCCTCGCACTGATATTGCGTGCTCTACAGCGTCTACAGCTTGGAATATGCTCTTTTATACCACTTGTGGCCGCAGCAACCGCCCTTACAGCGGATCAGAGCAGGGCAAGCACTGGGAGGCGGCCTCAGTAAAGGTGAGCGTGCAGCACCATGCGCCCTGTTATGCTGTTTTTGTGTGTTGTTTCGTTGTTTTTGCTGTGGTTTTTGCTGGTTGTATCCACGTTGTGGGCACACAGCCACAGCACTGGTGGTGTTGGCGTCTGTCAGGTGCTGCTGTTGCAGCAGAAGCAGCAGCTGGCGCTGCAGCAGTGGCCGTTCCGTTGTGTGGTATGCATAAAAGCAATGCAGGCAGAAGATGTTTACATGAAACTTTCGTTCTACTGAATGGCCAATGGCCTTGTAGAAAAAAAATCACCTCTGACAAACTGATGCCTGTAAGCTAGCAAGTGCTGTCCTGTTTCACACAGGGTTCTTGTGTTGTGTGTTCCAACCGAGTGTTTCTTAATGGTGTCGTTGATGGCTTTATGGTGTTGTTGATGGCCGCTGATGAACTGCTATTACAAAGGATCAACCACCGTAAGCCTTCGGGCTTGCCGAGCATTAGCTTCTGAGGCCTTGTGAGTTCCATGTTATGATGATAATTCAGAAAAAATTACAATGTGTTGCTGATTGTGTGGCATCGTGCTGCTGCGTGTTGCTGGGCAGGTGACCTGTTGCAGTTCATGTCTCACCACTTTTAACAAACATGAGCTGACCATTGCTGCTGCTGCACTTCCTTGTCCCTTGCAGGAACTTGTCATGTCTGTCAGTGTGCAGGTTTGGGCTGCAGCTGTCAGTGTGGCCCTCAGCGCTGTGCAGTGACAGACGATGCACAATGAAAGATACAGCATCCAAGCTGCCGCCTGCTCAAAGCATGCAGCAGTGCGCAGGAGTTGCAGTGACACAGTGCTTGCTGTGTACTGGGCCACGCATCTGGCGCACACATCCATTTCGCCTGCAACAGCCACAACAGCAGCAGCAGCAGCATGCACTCAGGTACACCAGACCAGCTGCAGTCAGCAACGGGGTGGTCGACCTGCTGCGTACCTGCAGCAGCCGCACCATCATCAGGGACCTCTGCACCGGTCTCGCTTGCCGTCAGCACTTATGCCGCAGCACTGCTTGCTGCTGATTTGATCTGCAGCCGCACCTTTTGCATCGTCACGTGCGCAGCTTTGCATGAAGGGGTCAGGTGTCTCTGCTTGCTTGCGTACTTGCTTTCCTGCTAGGGTGCTGCTGCTTTTACATGCTGCTTGGAGCCTTGCAGTGCCAAGCAGGGGTATGCACTGCAGTGTTCAGTGGACCCAGCACTGCAGGCACAGTCAGCCTGCTGTTCAGACTATCACAGCATCGTACAGCACTGCAGTGCCCCTGCACCGTGTCCGCCACTGCATCGTGCAAGACCACTGCAGTGCTGTATAGTGCATACTGCATTGGTGTGTCCGGGCATCAAGTAAGTTGCAGCTTGCAGTCCCTACCACGCATGGCCGTACGGTCAGCAGCAACAGCACTGCGCAGCATGCTGCACCACTGTCTGTTGTGTAGCAGCAGCACACTGGCAGCAGCACGCTGGCACGGCAGAATTCTCATGAATACAGTGTAAGCAAAGATGACCTCCAGTTCCAAGCAAGGAGGAGGGGTCACACGGTGTGCTTCCCTGCTGAGTCTGGTCGGGATTCGATTGGCGGTCTACAGATACGGCCATTATATGGCGCTGCCACGGCTCACTGTGCATCAGAAGCCCCTGTAGCTCAGTTGGCAGAGCGTCCATCTTAACCCGGGTATCTCTGGCTAGTAGCTGTCTCAAAGCGAACGCTAAGAGTCCGGATTGCAAGGCAAGGTCCTATGTTCGAACCACAGCGGAGGCAACTTTTTGGCCGCTTTTTTGCCGCGTTGTTTTGGGGTCTTGCATTCATTTTTGCCACTATGACTCCTGATGGTTCTCAGGACGCTTGGATGGCATCCAGAAGTGGCTTCAGCGTGCTCAGAGCACCGCCTGTTTTGTCCACCGCCTGTGACTACACCTTTCTCACACCATTTGCAGCTGTAGCCTGGCATCATAAGCCATGAAGCACCAAGCTCCAAAATTGCACCCTGCCAGCTACTGCAGGATATCCCTCAGTACGCTTCCAACACTGTTGCGGGGGCCCGGCTGAGCCGCAGGCTGAGAATGACGCCATCATGGTGCGCCAACATGATGTTTTGAATACATGCCAGCTGGCAGGCAGAACGTCTGTTGCTGATCATCATCAACGTCTAGTGCTTCAAGCCACCACCGCAGGCAGCTTGCCCAGCTTCTGCAGCCCCTGCAGCACGCAGCGCGCCCACTCCTCAATGCCAGGGGCATCCGGGTACACAACGCGCTCAGCAGGCAGGCCTGCGCGGTCGCACGCGCGCGCTGACGTGGAACCGATGCACACGTTCATCTTCTGCTGCGCGGCTTGCAGGCCCACCAGCGCCACCCACGCCCTGCACGACAAAAGTGAAACCCAGCGCGTGTGTTACTCCGGAAAGCACGTACTACGCGCCTGTGAAATGAGGCACATGCGGCATGCATCATGCAGAAGTTCTGCTCCGAATGCTGCTGGAAACAGGCCCTGCACAGCTAAGAGATTGACTGTTGGCAGCTTGTGGCCTTCAACAGCATGTAAACTGCTGTTGACGAACTGTCAAACACGAGTAACAGACTTGACTGGGGAGGGTGAGCCAGGTGAAGACGTCAGCAGCCACTGGCAGTGCAGTGCAAGGTAACATAACACAGCAATGGCTGCCTCCAACGACATGCATTTTGTCGCCACGCATCACTCACTGAACTGCTAAGAGTGAGCCAAAGTTGATGACGTCAGCGGCCAGTGCAGTGAAAGGTGATCAAGCACAGATAAAACTGCCTCCAACATGCATTTCGTCACCACGCATCACTCACTTGACTGCTGAGGGTGAGCCGAAGGTAATGACGTCAGCGGCCAGCGCCTGCTGCAGCGCCTGCTGGTCCACGTTGCTGACGCCAACCTGCTCATCACAAGGAACACGCAGCAGCACAGACAAAAATGTGATTGATTGCAGTTTGTTGCCACCAACATGCATTGCAAGTGTTTGATTTGTGTACGGTAAGGCTCATCAGATATCCATGGCGCAACAAGAACATACCCAGATCATGTTATGTTCAAGGCACATACTTTGAAAGGGTTGCTGTCTGTGCTGATGAGGTGTAGGCTGTCATGCCAAGATGAGCATGTTGCTGCGATGCAAGAGCAGCTGTGTTTGAAGTTGCATGCAGTTCACCATGCGGTTGGCCACTCTCCCATGAAGGGTTTGTTACATAGCGAGATGCCTCTTTCTTCCGCTCGTGTGGGGCGTGGGCTAATGACGTTGATGCTATGGCTGGAATGGGTGCTATTGTGTTATATAAAGATTATAACAATGCCTGTGTAGAACTTGTAACACATTGTTATAGCAACTACGAACCACCGTCAGTGATGCATTCCGCACACGCACCAAAAGAACTCGCGGCAGATCTCAAAAAGGCACACACATCAGTTTTGGGTTTGCCAGTCAGCGGTCTCGATTGAAAGGTTTTCACTATAATGCTCTGTAATCACTGCAATGTGATGATGACCTCTCTCGGTAGGCAGGAACTCACCACAGTGTGGTAAGTTTCTGCCTACTGAGCGTGGTCATCATCACATTGCAGTTGCAGTGAAACAGCACAAGTCACAAGTCAGCAGTCCAGGGGTACATAAATGGCATGACAGACAATAGAAACAGTTCAAGAGGCGTGGCAGGGGAACAAGAGTTGACTTGGCGGCACAGCTCATAACCTTTGACAACTGCATACACATCGTTGTACCAATCACATCACCACGAGTGGTATGACTGGTACAACGATGTGAGAATGCAGTAGTCAATGATTGTGAGCTGCGCCGCCAGTTCACTCTAGCCTAGAAACGTTTAAAAACCAAGCCGCGTGGCAGACGCCTGAGCCATTTGCATGAGCCGCTCCTCACGCCAGTGGCCAGTACGTTGATGCATGCCGGTGAGTATGGCAGCCCTATCTACTGGGGAGGAACAACACGCACAGAGCCATCAAACATGTGGCGATGCAGCACACCACTACCAGCAACGACAGTACAAGAGTACTGCTTGACACATTGCTGACAGCGACCCCTTTCTGTAATTTCACTGCCACTCTTCCTACCGTGTTGTATGTGTTGATGCGCTGCACTGTGAAGCCTGCTGCTGCCAGGCTGTCCTGCAGGTCTGTTGACGCCTTCACGCTGGCCGGGTACAGCACCACGTCGCTGCCACCAGGCACGTGCGGCAGCTCAGAGCCCATCACCTTGCCTAGTGCCTGAGACAGCAGCAGCAGCAGCAGCAGCAGGAAGATTAGCAGCAGCAGCAGCAGCAGCAGCGCCACCACGTCGCTGCCACCTGGCACATGCGGCAGCTCAGCGCCCATCACCTTAACTAACGCCTAAGAAAAAGGAGAAATAACAGCAGCAGCAGCAGCAGCACCAGGTTGAGGCAGGACAGTATACACAGCAGACGAATCAGCACCTTGCCAAGTGCCTGACGACAGCAGCACCAGCAGCGAGTTGAGCCAGGGGGTGTTGTGACAACAGGAACACAGCACCACATCGCTGCCACCAGGCACATGCGGCAGCTCAGAGCCCATCACCTTGCCCAGCGCCTAGTAAAAAGGAAAAAATAAAAAAATAAAAAATAGCAGCAGCAGCAGCAGCAGCACCAGGCAGGACAGTATACACAAACAGTAAACGAGCCCATCACCTTGCGTAGTGCCTAACACAGCAGCAGCAGCAGCAGCAGCAGCAGCACCAGCAGCAGGAAGAGCAGCACCAGGTTCAGCCAGGGCAGTATACACAAACAGCAAACGAGCGCATTACGTTGCCTAGTGCCCGACAGCAGCAGAAGCCGCAGCAGCGAGTTTAGCCACGGGGTGTTGTGACAGCAGCAACAGAGGGTTGAGATTTACTGAGGTGATAAGACACGAGGTCACAGCTGCGCCAGCTGCACACTGGAGACTTTTCAAGACAATTTGCAGCTGCGAGTTCTAGGTGACTTCTGCTGCTGACCCCAAATCCGTTTACACGCAATAGGGGGCGCAGCCACAAACTGTGCGCCTTGCCCACGCTGCGCATTCTGCCGCCATAAGCTGCCATAAGCTGCAGCTGCGGCACGTGGAAACTGGGCTGCTGCCTGCTGCCGCTGCTGCTGCTGCTTCTGCAGCTGCCTCACCTTTGTGGCAGTGAACTCTGGGGTGATGCCTGCTGCTGCAAGCACTTCGCCAGTGCCGCCACCAACAACTGCCACGCGCAGCTGCACACACAACAGCAGCAGCAGCCAGGTCAGTTGCCACAGCAGCATGTTCAGCTTGTACTGCCACCCATGCTGTCAAAGGCAGTAACTACATAAGACACCACGAGCAAATGCGCATGCATGTGATCTGAGTGGAGCTACTGGAGTATGTGGTGCAAGCTGGAGTTGTGCTGAAAGCAGAGTACAAAAAGGTGCTCTCTTTATAAAAGGAATGCTGCTCCTGGTGCTGCTGTTGATGCTGCTGGTGCTGCTGGCGCTGTTGATGCTGCTGGTGCTGGTGCTGGGGTGCTGTTGCTGCTGCTGCTGCTGCCGCTTTTCTCACCTTTGGCGATCCTGCTGCCGCCAGCCGTAAATGAACACTGCAGCTGCTGCTGTTACGTGCTTATGACCACGCTGCTGCTACTGCCGCTACCAGTGTTAGTAGTTGCTGCTGCTGCTGCTGCCGCCCCACATGTGGCGATCCTGCTGCCTTCCATCCTTCAATGAACACTGCTGCTGCTGCTATGTGCGTATGACCATGCTGCTGCTACTGCCGCTACCTTTTTTAGTAGTTGTTGCTGCTGCTGCTGGCGCCGCCTCACCTTTGGCGATCCTGCTGCCTTCCACCCTTCAATGAACACTGCTGCTGACTCTGGCGAGGTGCAGGCCACCCAGTCAAACGCACCAGCCTGCAGCAGCCCTGGCAGCTGGTCCCTGCAGCAGCAGCAGCCACAGCCCTCTCGTTACTTTGTTATTTTGACCACGGGTAAACTTTCTGGTACCGTGTGAGAGTCGTGCAGACAGCAAGCAGATACATGCCAGGAGCACTTGCTGCAGGGGCAGAAAGCATCTGTGAAGATGCGCACGTGGATTTGCTTGCTGGCAGCTGCTCACCCACACACACTTCGCGACGACTCCCTCACGCTGTACGCCGTGTCAGTGCATTATTGGCTCATATCACATACTGGCAAGCACGGCAGCTTGCACAAGCAAGGTTACCATGCGGTACAAACGTGTTATCTGCAGCAATGGATCCCAGCAACTGCTGCTGCCCCACCTGTCAGGCCCTGCAGCATGCTCTATAAGCGGCAGCTCCACGCACTGGATGCTGTGTTTGCTGAGCGCTTGGATGAGCTTCCCATTCTTGCCGTGCTCTCGCGTCACCACCACTGTTGGTGACCCAGCTGCACACCGCACTCGCACTGCGCATCACCAACATAATTAATTAGCAAATATATAGCGATAACGTTGGCCTATGGATGAGGATGAAGCTCGTGTCACGCAGCATTTGCAATTTTTTGAGAGTGGAAGTTACACAATGTAGTATAGTATATGCTGGGATGTGCAGTATGCTGCCCTGCAGTACCTGCTGCTGCTCTGCTGCTTGTGTGCCGGTGCGCCCTGAAGGGCTGCACTGTTTGCTGCCGCAGGCACTGCATGTTGACGTGTTTGTTTGCTGCTACTGGTGTCGAGATCTTGCACTGAACACTGAACACAGCTGAGGACACGTCGACAGCAAGTGCAGCAGGAGCAGGTGCAGCAGGAAAGGCAAAGTTTCAAGATCTTCTTATGCGTAACGTTACTTGCATTGATTCAAAGTAGATAAGACGTTCAGTACCACACTGGCACTAGTTACGAAGATCGACGCGAGATGAGTACTGCCTTGTCACTTAACAGGTGCGAACGTACACAGGAAGGTGGCATAGCTCGTGGAACGTCGGCTAATGAACGAAATGCACCTCCTCAGTGGTTCTGGTCACCCTTCAACATTGTGAACTCGAAGCCTTTGAACTTTCTCTGTGTGCTGACACAGCAAGGACGGACCCTCGTAGCCCAGATCGATCTGGCGGCCTAATCACCAACAAACAGTCAAAATGCCGACGCTTTATATAGATCTGATGAGCCAGCCCAGCCGGGCGTGCTACATCCTGTGCAAGTGAGCTGCATGCTGCTTGGCACACTGCTACACTGCACATGCACACATGCAGCAAGAGCTACGGCCTACCCACGCAGGATAGGCTATAGCAAACTGCTGCAGCAGCCAATGGCTGAAGGAGAACTAGCCACGCGCATTGCAGAGCAAAGGCACTCTCACGGCTGCAGCTGATGCAGAGTAGGTTGCCAATGCACGTGCACAAACTTTCGCCAGCACAGCAATTTGGCAGCGTTGATGCTGCAAACTTTGGAAGCCATATCGAGTTTGTCTGCTTATTTATTTGCCACACGTGCTGTGCCTTGCACTACATGCTTTCGCCCGCAGGAAGTTTGCGTTGCCGGTTGATGTGCACATGATGCGCCTTGACAAGGGTGAACACAAGAAGGCAGACTACCTGCAGATCAACCCACTCGGGAAGGTGAGGCCGCGTCCATGAAACTTTGTACATGTTTTGCGGCTTCCAGGTTAGCCGGCAAGTCTACAAAGGGTGAGCACATGCAGCAAGATCACCTGCAGATCAGCCCGCTGGGGGTTTGTGAGGGTGTGATATTAGCAGCGACTGTGTCAGACCGGCGTGTGGCGTGGGCTGGTGCTGCTTGGGCTGGTGCTGTAGTGCCCTCTCTGCTTGGCGCTGCGGAGGTGCAGGTGGCTACAGCAGCCCAGTGTACTGCTGCACCTTGTGGGTTTTGGCTGACTGTCGTGCTGTGTGCTGCCTCTGGTGGGTGGTGTATGGGACCCTGCGCATACAAAGTCAGCAGCAATCAGCGCACCCTGTTCATGCTGATAATATTGCACTTGCTCTCACACATGCTGCCTGTTTGTGTGCCGATGGCAGGTGCCTTTCCTGGTGGATGGCGACTTGCGCTTGCCAGAGTCAGCAGCAATCATGGCATACCTCTGCGACAAGTTCAACCTGCCAGAAGCCTGGCACCCCAGCAGCAGCAGCAGCAGTAGCCAGCTGGCAGTGCAGCAGCAGCAGCGCAGGGCAGTGTACGAGTCTGCGGTGCACTGGCAGCACCTGAACATGCGGCTGGGGTGCATGAAGCTGGTGTTCCACACCGTGATAGGTGAGAGCTCCTCTACTGTTTCATTGCATGCGCAGCTTGGCACCTGTGCACCAAAACATGCAAGTGCATGAAGCTGGTGCTTCACAGCGTGATAGGTGACATGGTTTCAGATAAATACTCGGCACCTTTTGCACCAGTGCATAGTGTTTCACTGCATGTGCAGCTTGCCACCTGTGTACTAACAATCACAATTGCATGGCGGATACATTCAGGCTTGCTTAGGCAAGGTGTGCTGTTGCTGCTGCTGCCAGGTCCTCGTGTGTTCAAAGTTCCTGGTGTGCCGGAGGTTGCAGCAGATGGACTCAAGGTGGGGGTTCGTGCATTGGTACCTAGGTGGCGCATTGCAGACATTGCAGCAGCGATGGCAGCAGGTTTATCAGAAGGTGGTACTGCCAGGTGTTTGGTGCAGCAGCTGCCATGGTCAAGGTTTTTGAAGATGCTGTCTTGTGGTAGGTGCACAGCGCAGCATGTTCCATGCTAGCAAAACAGCATTCCAGTCGTTGGCCAATCCGTTTCAGACGCCTCTTGTTCCCCCGCTGCTGCTGCTGCTGCTGCTGCTGCTGCATCCCGTGGCTGCAGGTGCTGCAGCAGGCGCTGAGGGACTTTGAGCGCTACTGGCTGGCTGGAGATGACCCTACTGACTGGTAGATTATGCGCTGCTGCTGCTGCTGCTGCGTTCTTGTGTCTGCAGGTGCTGCAGCAGGCGCTGAGGGACTTTGAGCGCTACTGGCTGGCTGGAGATGACCTTACTGACTGGAAGATTATGCGCTGCTGCTGCTGCTGCTGCATCCCGTGTCTGCAGGTGCTGCAGCAGGCGCTGAAGGACTTTGAGCGCTACTGGCTGGCTGAAGGCGCACCACTGACTGGTAGACTTTGTGCTGCTGCTGCTGCTGCTGCTGCATGCTCGATTCTGCAGGTGCTGCAGCAGGCGCTGAGGGACTTTGAGCGCTACTGGCTTGCTAAAGATGACATCACTGACTGGTAGACTTTGTGCTGCTGCTGCTGCTGCTGCTGCTGCTGCGGTGTGCTCATCCTGCAGGTGCTGCAGCAGGCGCTGAGGGACTTTGAGCGCTACTGGCTGGCTGGAGATGACCTTACTGACTGGTAGATTATGCGCTGCTGCTGCTGCTGCATCCCGTGTCTGCAGGTGCTGCAGCAGGCGCTGAAGGACTTTGAGCGCTACTGGCTGGCTGAAGGCGCACCACTGACTGGTAGACTTTGTGCTGCTGCTGCTGCTGCTGCTGCATGCTCGATTCTGCAGGTGCTGCAGCAGGCGCTGAGGGACTTTGAGCGCTACTGGCTTGCTAAAGATGACATCACTGACTGGTAGACTTTGTGCTGCTGCTGCTGCTGCTGCTGCTGCGGTGTGCTCATCCTGCAGGTGCTGCAGCAGGCGCTGAGGGACTTTGAGCGCTACTGGCTGGCTGGAGGTGCCAGGCCCTTCATGACTGGGCAGCAGCTGTCTGTGCCTGACCTGCTGTGCGCGTGCGAGCTGGAGCAACTCAGGTCAGTGTATTTGCAGTAGCCTGAATTGGCAAACACACGCGCAGGCGTTGAAGTTGGGTATTCAGCTGAGCGCCTGCTGTTGACATGATCTTGTGTCAATCGGCAATGTTTTAGTCGCTGTGACTCCCTGCTCTCCAGGCGTCCAACTCCTTACCGCGTGCTCTGGCGTGCTCTGCTGCCAATGCAGGAGGTTGTAGCAACAGCCAATCAGCCGCAGCGGGAGCAGCTGCCTTCGCCATGCACTGCTGCCTTGTGTCCCACTGAGCACAACAAACCCTGCTCACACATGTTATTATCTACTGGTGTTGTGCCCGATGCAGGGTGATGGTGGCCGAGCTTAGTCAGCCGCAGCTAGGCTGCTGCTTGCTTGCCTTTCACTGTTGTTTTGTGTCTGTTCGTCATGTTGGGCACAGCAGAGCTTGACGTGTTTGGGTTTTCCCCTCTTCTAATCCTTTTCTGTGCATCACTTATTGCAGGATGATGGTGGCGGAGCCCAGTCAGCCGCAGCTGCAGCAGCTGCTTGCGCCACACCTGCGGTGCATCATGCACAGTAGTGACTACTGTCTTGCTCACATCCAATCCACGTGTGCCTATGTCAATGCAGGATGATGGTGGCCGAGCCTGGTCAGCCCCAGCTGAAGCTGCTGCCTGCTTGCCATGCATAGTTGTTTAGTGTCATGTTGTGCACAGCAGGGCTTGACTTGTTTGGTGTTACCTGCTTTCTTTTACTTGCGCGTAATACAATGCAGGATGATGGTGGCAGAGCCCAGTCAGCCGCAGCTGGAGTTGCTGCTTGCGCCACACCCTGCGGTGCCCACAACTGTCCTGGTCACCTCACCTTCTGCTCATCTAATGTGCCGTTTGCCTTGGGTGTGCTGCTGCCAATGCAGGATGATGGTGGCAGAGCCCAGCCAGCCACAGCTGGAGCAGCTGCTTGCGCCACACCCTGCGGTGCGCCAGTGGATGCAGGCGGTGAGGGCAGCAGCAGGGCCTGCGGTGTACGACGAAGCACATGCAAAGCTGCAGGCAGCCGTGGCACGCCTGGCAGCAACAGCAGCAGCAGCAGCAGGCAAGCCAGCGTCACGGCTCTGAGTCAGCAGGCGTGTGTTCGTCACACCCGCCTGTGGAAGCACACAATGCATGGGGGCGAGTGCCTTGGGATGAAATGTATGACCAGCAGGCGCAAGCTGCACACAAAGGGGCACGCTGGCTGCCGCCGCCGCTGCCGCCGCAGCAGCAGCAGCAGCAGCAGCAGTAACGTGCTAGCAACAGTGCAAACCAGCCTCATGCGCGTGAGCACCTGGACTTGTGCAGCAGCTTGTTAGTCTGTGGTGGATGACGAATGTACAGTAAGCACGTGTAGTTTTGATGGTTTGAAAAGCGCGTGCTAGGCAGGGGCTGGGGGCTGCAGATGTAAGTTTTGAAGCTCAGCTTCAATGCCTACCAGTGTGACTGTGTACATTCAAGATAACCTTGAGATATTGGCACCATGTGGCGAGATTGCATGCACCTTGTTGGCTTGCTGGTGCACCACAGCACGTGCAGCATTGCAGCTCAGTTCTGCTGCATTCGGTTGAGCTGCTGAACCCAGCATGCCATGAAAGTTTCACTTATGTTCACCAGGCTGGAGAGAGTCATGATCAGCTGTGCCTGTCAGTCTGTGTATTCAGGTCATGAAGTTATATCCTTGGATGATCCAGAATACAAGGTTTTTTGCACGCGGTGCACGCGTGCTGTTGTGGTGTAAGGTGTTGTGATGTTGCTTTCACAGGACCACTGAGCATCACAGCCCGTCACTTGCAGGTGGCTTTATTTTTTATAAAATTGATTTCAATGGCAGGTCTGTAAGGAATACATGCGCGTATGTGTCGTTCGTGGTCAGACAGCAGTAGCGGACTGCTGCATGCGGCATCCTGGTGTTGTGCACTGTTGCACACTACCCCGCCAATACCATGTTGATGCAGAGGCCCTTTAACAGCGTCAATGGTAGGACGGTGGCTGTTAGCGAGAGCGCTCTTGCATGTTTACATGCCGTTTGCTGCTTCCCGCTTCACTGAAGCAACGGCTGCGCGCCATATCCTTGCGACATGCTGACGACAGCAGGACACTCTCAATTCAGGCCAGATCCGAGATAACTTTGAGTGATGAAAGACAACGTATGCTGCTGTTCTGCCAGCGCAGGCAGCGACAACCCGACCCCATCGTGTAACAGTTGTGTAACTGTTGTCACTCCGCCCACCACAGCGCTCTGTACCCAACGTACAGAGCTAATGCTTGAAGCGTTCACTACATAGGCGAAGTTGTCCTGCTGCTTCACACCAGCTGTCTGCTGGTCTACACGATCTGTAGACGCAAAGCGTCCGGCACTCCTCAGCATCGCGGGTGCGGAGCAATTATCTGGCGTGTCCTGGTGCATAATTTTGTGCTACAACAACAGGACACCGACTTCAAAGGAAAAAACATGATTGGTGGCACCAACAGGCCTAGGACCAGCAGCACGGGTGTGCTGTCCTGTAGACCATCAGGCAAAGCTGAATTCAAGGCGTTTGCTCCAGCAAGGACATCAGTACATCCAGCAAGTAGTCATGTTTGCAGGTCTAGTGCTGGAGGGCCCGCCCTGGTAAGTAGCAGCGGTCAATGCCTTGCCTGGCAGTAGCACTGCCCCTTGAGTTACCACAGGTGGCTCATGCGTCGATACAACGAACGTATCATGGCATGTGTATTTAAGTTTGCGTCGTCGCTCTACTTTACCCATGAGTTCTGTATTATGCTATTTCATCACGTAAGGACTGGTAGTGTCTCTCCAACTTCCCTCGCACCACTTGTTACTTTCGCAGGCCGATCCTCCAAAGCCTGGGAATGTGGGTGCTCCTTTGGTTGTATCGAGCACTGTACAGGACTGGAAAGACACCGTGCAGCACACTCACATAGCAACCATGCCTATCCAGTGTGCTCCGGGAGTTCAGGTGGTCGGGAGCTGCACTCGCGAGCATGCAGAAATACTCTCAGTGGATGCACAGCGCTTTGTGGCCACATTGCATCGCTGCTTCAATGGCAGGCGCAAGGAGCTGCTGCACCGCAGGGTGATGCGCCAGTATGAAATCGATGCTGGGCAGCTGCCAGGTAAGTGAGCCATGGGTACATATACAATATCAACAATGCATGCTTAGAACGTATTGTCTGACAAGCCAAGGTCAAGCCTTACTTTATTGGTGCATTACTGCTGATGACTGTTTGTCAACCTGGCAGTCTGCGTCAGGAAGCCTGATCACCAGCAGACGATACGCATCGGTATCACAGCATAAAATCGTTGCTTTGTGTCGCAGACTTCCTGCCTCAGACAGCCAACATTCGCGATGATCCTACGTGGCAGGCAGCAATCCCAGCTCCCGGCCTTGTGGATCGCCGCGTGGAGATTACGGGCCCCGTGGACCGCAAGATGGTTATCAACGCACTCAACAGCGGCGCCTCATGCTTCATGGCAGACTTTGAGGGTGAGCCCGCACAGCAGCAGTAGTACGTCAGCCAAACGGCAGTGAACGGCCGGATCAGCCTTGTCGGTGACATGGCAACTGTCAGGCCAGGCGCTGAGAACACGCAAAGATGGGTGTCAATTGATGGATTATGGAGAGTGTGCATGCTCTCCTATACTTAGCAGCAGCTGCTGCTTTGCTGCAGGAGAAGAGGTGCT
>CADDIJ020002529.1:0-17559 GCA_902809745.2 Tetradesmus lagerheimii | reverse complement strand
GTGAAGCCTGATGAAGGGTGAAGAGCCCGAAACGCGTCGCTTTCCATGTAATACGACAAAACAGAGTCAACAATAGTCTGAACTTGTCTCAACAGTAGCTGTAGCCAGTCGCATTACGCTATTGCTTTTCAAACAGCAGATTGCATGCCGCCAGCAAGTGCACAAACCCCAGACAAAATCCTTCCATTTGCATGCGTATAACGCAACTACCAACCATTAGGCACTCCATAGCCAGCAGGCTACAGACACGCGCACGGCCGCATACCCCTGTGTTGCTGCAAGACCCTGGTGGTGCAAAACACCTCCAGCAGGTTCTCCAGCACAACAGGGGTGCGCAGCTGCCTGCACACTCTTTTGTGTACGTCCATGCAAAGCATTACAGCTGCTGCAACGTACATGCCGCCGGCAAGTGCACAAAGCACGGACTTACCCAGTCAAATTCCTTCTACTTGCATGCAGATAACGCAACTACCAACCATTAGGCACTCCATTGCCAACAAACTACACAAAACGCACGGCCGCATATCCCTGTGTTGCTGGAAGGATCTGGGAATGCAAAGCTTCCTCAAACCCTTTCAGCACAACAGGGATGTGCAGCTGCCTTCAAATTCTCTGTACTTGTGCATGCACCTCAACACAGCTGCACCGTGCAGCAGGCTGCAGCCAGCATGTGTAAAAGCACACATAACCCCAGGCAGCGCCTGCAGGCTAGACCTTGAAGCCAAGCATTTGCACACTGCCAACAATTCACGCTAGGACAATGGTCAACATCAGCGCATGCACGAAGGCATTATCCCTGAGGCAGCATTTCATTCAGCGACACGGTGCGCCAAACATGGTCTTAGTTGGTTGTGGGACAATGAACTCACACGTTGTGTGCAAAATGCTACCAAGGTCAAATACGTCGTAAAACACTTTTTTTGTTCAACACAACACATTATGTATCAGCTTTCCGACATCTGCGACGCCCACAGCCGCCGTAATGAGCCAGATGACAATCACTCCAGGCGCGATACCTACCCTGCACATGTCCTGTGCCAGCCGCCCTGTGCCACTAGTCATGTATGCAGATACACAAACACATGCAAACGAACGGTATTGCAACGCCCGTGATCGCTCACCGCTGCCACGATGAGCCAGATGACGATCCACTCCAGCCGCGACATGTGCTGGTTGTTCTGGTGGTCCCGCACCATCTCAAGCATCTCTTGCAACACGCCGTACCTTAGGGCAGCAGCAGCGCGGCAAAATGACACATGTCAGTAACTACGGCAGCCGCCATTCACTGTCCCGCACCATCTCAAGCATCTCCTGCAGCACGCCGTACCTGGCAGCAGCAGCAGCAGCAGCGGGGACATACGATCATGTCAGTAACAGCAGCGGCAGCAGCAACAGTGCCATCCATGCTCGCGCACCTATCTGAAGCATTACTTGCAGCACCCCCTACCTGGCAGCACTACTCAGCCACAGCTGACTTTGGTCCCTGGACAGCAGCAGCAAACTGTGCAAAGCCAGCTGCGGGCCCAGCCAAACACATGTGCACACTGCGCCAGCAGGTGCTGCAGCCAACCCTCTTCTCAACCCTTGCACCAACGCCATTCGGATGCACGCTGCAATCAGGCCATACTCCAAAACTTGTTACTTGCTGACGGCTTGGTAGACAGCCCGGCTCCCAACCCACTCACTGTGTACAAGGAGCAGCACTCTAGCAGGAAAGCAAGCCGGCAAGCACGCAGAGCCTCACCGTGTGTTGAGCACCTCCACGCGTGTGTCCAGTTCCAGGTACTCACACACGCGCTTGTGCAGCACCTGCAAGGGAACCAGAAACACACAAGCAGCAGCAGCAGATTGAGCATTTACCAGCTGGACAGCTTGCACACACAAGCTGTTGTAGCACATGTGCACGCTTAGACCGGCTGTCGCGTGCAGTCAATTATCAAGCAGCAATCAGGCAGCAGCAGCAATCAGGCAGCAGCAACAATCAGGCAACTGGCAACACGATGCAGCAACACATGGAAGCGCATGCAGACTCTGTTCAACACCCAAAACTCAGGAAATCCAGTACTTCATACCTGCAGGTGGTCAGGCGCGCTCCAGAAGAACTCGGGCACGTCCAGCACCACCCCCAGCAGGTTCACCGCAGAGCGCTGCAGGAACACCTGCAGCAAACAAGCAGCCGACCAACCAATGAATACTCACTTTTAGCAAGAGGGGCAACCATACAGGAGATATACTCACAAACCAGCAGTGGTCAGTTACCAGCTGGCCAGAAAGCTGGCGAGCAGGGGCCAGATATAGCACCAGGACAAAACCGTATTCAGACGCAGTGGTTGCCCTCAACTGGGGCAAGCTGGTGCGCCTACACGCTGCGCAACTGTGCAGCATCCCGAGCGTCCATGCTGCCGCCCAAGCACCTAGGGCACTGGCAATGCTGCCAATGCACACTCAGCTGCACACCATGGCGTCAAGCCTGCCACCAGCTTGCCTAGCAGCCAGGCATAAGGTACTGCATACGCCATCGCCGCACCTGCTCCATGAGCCGCGCCACCTGCTCCTGCTGATCTGCACACGGCCAGAACCTGCTTCACCGCGTTGCGACTATATTAGTAGTATAGTACCACACTAGTTCTCTCAGGAAAACCCCATCATATGTGGCCACACCTGCCCTTGGAGCCGCGCCACTGCTTTCTTCCCTGATCTGCACGAACCCACCACCTGCTACTCTGCCACAACGCTGCTACTGAACCCTCGGGAAAATTGATAACATGATATCTGTTACGCACCTGCCCTATGAGCCGCGCGACCTGCTTCCTGCTGATCTGCACGCGCCCAAACTCAGCCAGCGCCTCAGGCAGGTCCCGCGTCACCTCCACAATGTCCTGCGCGAACGCAGCAACAATAAAACATAAAAGGAGACTGATAATAATCAGAGCAACATTCAAAGTTACATCAGTCGCGTGCAATTCAACAGCCAGGGTTGTATCAGGTTGAATGAGTTTGCCGCTGCTCTCAAACTCAGCCAGGGCTTCAGGCAGGTCCCGCGTCACCTCAACAATGTCCTGCGGGAACAAAGAGGCACAGAATAGAGAAGTGTTTCAACAAAAGGTTCAGAATTGTGACTGTTTGCCGCTGCTTTCAATTCAGCCAGCGCCTCAGGCAGGTCCCGAGTCACCTCAACAACGTCCTGTGGGAATGCAGCAACACATAAAACATAGCAGAGTATAGCATACTAGTTTGATGTTCACAACATCCAGATTGAATCAAGCGCGTGCAAACCAACGGCCAGGGTTGTATCAGATTGTGTCAGTTTGTTCCTGCTACTAAACTCGGCCAGCGCCTCAGGCAGGTCCCGAGTCACCTCAACAATGTCCTGCGGGAACAAACCACCACAACACAGCAAAATTTGACTAAGGATTTGGAAAAGTAGCAAAGGCAGAATTCGGTCAGTTTGCCGCTGCTGTTGGACTCAGCCAGCGCTTCCCGCAGGTCCCGCGTGACCTCCACAATGTCCTGCAGGAGCAAGACAAACACAACAACATACCCACATGCTTTAGATGATGCCGGTTGACCCCTGGTCAAAACTGTTTGGTGGGACTGCCTTCGCAACGACAAGCACACCAGCAACATGCGTTCCCGCAACTCAGCATGGCAGCCCACAAAGCAATGATCTGCTTGTTGCTGACGCATGTGTTGAGGGCGCGAGTTCAAACAGCTATTTATGTCTAGTGGAGCAGCTGAGAACCTAATATGATAAGGCCCCTCTCACCTGCAGCCGCTCCTCGTAGCAGCCCAGCAGCGTTGACTGCGCCAGCGCGTGACTGATGGCCAGCTTCACCTGCAACACATGACAAAGTAAGCAAACAGTCATGTTAGGCCATGGGCTGGTTGCCATCAGTAAGTGTGATAAAACTGCGCCAGCGCGTGACTGTTGGCCAGCTTCACCTGCAACATAAAAATGCAGAAAACGTCATGCGCATCAGCACTTGGGGTCTGATGGTTCCGCAGCAGCGTCGACTGCGCCAGTGCGTGACTAATGGCCAGCTTCACCTGCAAACAGCACAAGAATTGCACTACCAGAATATATGTGCTGATCAATATATGCAACTTAGGGGCACCCGGCTGCGACAGTGCATGACTAATAGCTACTTTGACCTGCAAATTGCAAGAAACTGGCAGCACAAACATTGCAAGGCTCTTGTGCAGTGCTGAGGGACACAGGAAACCACAGTGAGCGCACACATACCGAGCCTTTAGCTCCTTACTCATCTGCGAATAACACGGCTGACAAAAGCATAGGAACAGTATCTGGCAAACATTCATTCACACACCTGGTGGTCTGCTGCGTATGTTTTGTTGAGTGTTATGACGTCATTTTGGATATGCGGCGGCTCCACGGTGCTGTAGTGGAAGGTGAACCTGCAGCAGCAGCAGCACAAGCAAGCAGGCAAGCTGGCCACAACATGTGGTTTGGCATGTCACAATCACTCGTAATTCTCAATGTTGTGCGAATCAGCGCCTCAGGCAGGGGGTGATCACCGATAACCGTCGGCTGCTGCCGCAGCTGCGGCTGAGGCTATAGTATTCTACCAAGCCATGACGAAAAAAATGTCACAAGCCCTCGACAATCTCAATCTCGTGCAAGTCAACGCCTCCAGTGTGCAGGGGTCAATCCCAGTCAGCTGCTGCTGCAGCTGCTGCCAAGGCTGCACTGTTCAAACACAACATGTTACTAACATTTCACACTCACTCGTCGATCTCAATCTCGTGCAAGTCCAGCGGCTCCACTTTGCAGGGGTTGATCACAGTCAGCTGCTGCTGCTGAGGCTGCACTGTTCAAAATAACTGTTGCTAATGTGTCACACTCACTCATCGATCTCAATCTCGTGCAAATCCAGCGGCTCCACTTTGCAGGGGTTGATAACTGTCAGCTGCAGCGCCTGCTCATCTGCTGCACTGATGCCCCAGAACACAATCGTGCCATAGTCTGCAAAACAAACAAGAGCAGCAGCAGCAGCAGTTTGGCAATTTTGTGTGGCCAGTCAGCTGCAGCACAGAGCTTCACAAAGCAAGAAGCATAACGCAGAGGCTGCTGTGCTCTTAGCGCTAGCAGCATGTCAGCTCACGCAAAGGGGCGAGTGGTGCCGAAAGCTATGCTTCACAATTAGAAATTGTTGCTGGTGACAAATTGTGTGTGGCATTTGATCCTTTGGCTCACCGAAGAAGAAGATGTCACCGCTGTTGGGGTCGTCCAGCTTGGGCGTCGCATGCACCACGTCCTGGTAGGTGTGCGTCTCAAGCTTGGGGTACTTGGCCTGCAAAATGACAATAACAATAACAAATACCAATGACAGCGGCAAGCAGCAACTGTGTGAGGACTGCACAAGGCACCACATCCTGGTAGGTGTGCGTCTCAAGCTTGGGGTACTTGGCCTGCAAAATGACAATAACAATAACAAATACCAATGACAGCGGCAAGCAGCAACTGTGTGAGGACTGCACAAGGCACCACATCCTGGTAGGTGTGCGTCTCAAGCTTGGGGTACTTGGCCTGCAAAATGACAATAACAATAACAAATACCAATGACAGCGGCAAGCAGCAACTGTGTGAGGACTGCACAAGGCACCACATCCTGGTAGGTGTGCGTCTCAAGCTTGGGGTACTTGGCCTGCAAAATGACAATAACAATAACAAATACCAATGACAGCGGCAAGCAGCAACTGTGTGAGGACTGCACAAGGCACCACATCCTGGTAGGTGTGCGTCTCAAGCTTGGGGTACTTGGCCTGCAAAATGACAATAACAATAACAAATACCAATGACAGCGGCAAGCAGCAACTGTGTGAGGACTGCACAAGGCACCTCATCCTGGTAGGTGTGCGTCTCAAGCTTGGGGTACTTGGCCTGCAAAATGACAAATGACAATAACTATGACAATGGAAAGCAGCAATTATGTGGGCAACTGTGTGCTTCTCAAGCTTGTGCTATTTAGCCTGCAGAAAGCATGACAAGCAGGTCTGCCTCACTTGCACTACGCAGCAACCGTCCCCTGTCCTCGCAATCCAAGCATCACCTTGCGCATTGCAGCACTCCACTAGAAAATAAACGAAGCAAGTAACAAACACAGGGAAAACTGCACACAGCAGCTGGCCACGCACCTTCAGCAGAGCTTCAATCTTCTTCCTATCCAGCCCCTCCGCAACCGTCATCGCCGTGATCCTGCCCTTTGTCCCGGCCGCCCACCACACAGGCCTTCTGTCAGCCACTACACTGCAGCTGCGCCGGACAGCCAGCACAAACCACACAAAACAGATCAACAGGAAACTCACTTTAAGCAGTGCCTCAATCTTCTTCCGATCCAGCCCTTCCGCAACTGTCATCGCCGTGATCCTACCCTTTGTCCCCGGCCCCTCGCCGTCCAAGTCCTCAAATATCGTCGGCGCAGGAACAGGCTTGCCGCCGCTGCCATAATCGATGCCTCCTCCCCGCTGTGCTGACGTCAGCGGGAACAAGAACAAGACATGCAACCAAGCCATTCAAACCTAAAACCAAACATAACAGCCAGCCGCGCACCTTCAGCAATGCTTCGATCTTCTTCCTGTCCAGCCCTTCCGCTACTGTCATCGCCGTGATCCTGCCCTTCGTTCCCGGCCCCTCGCCGTCCAAGTCCTCAAATATTGTCGGCGCAGGAACAGGCTTGCCGCCACTGCCATAATCGATGCCGCCTCCCCGCTGTGCTGAAGAAAGCGGAAACAACAATAAGACATGCAACCAAGACACTCAAAACTAAAACCACATGCAACGCACCTTCAGCAATGCTTCGATCTTCTTCCGATCCAGCCCCTCAGCAACTGTCATCGCTGTGATCCTGCCCTTCGTCCCCGGCCCCTCGCCGTCCAAGTCCTCAAATATCGTCGGCGCTGGAACTGGCTTGCCGCCACTGCCATAGTCGATGCCTCCTCCCTGCTGTGCTGACGTAAGCGGAAAGGCAAAAGCGCCAGGTTGACTGCTACTGCTGCTGCTGCTGCCGACGCCTGGGAGCAGGTCTGGCGGCTGGCCTTGCTGCGGGGCGCGCGAGAGCGGGACAAACTTGTCTTTCTGGCGCGCTGCTGCTGGTGGCTGAAGGAAAGTAAGTGAAACAGCAGGCATGCGGCATAACAGGTGCTGTGAGTGGGAGTAGATCTTGCATGTGGGTCCAGTCACCATCCTCAATGACATGAGGTACAAGCATGCCACAGTAGAGCAGAAGGCACACGGCATAGCCTGGAGAAAGATGGGCACACAAGCTTGGTATCTTGGTGTTGTTGGTGGCTGTAGGAAAGCAAAATAGCAGGTACTCGGCATGACAGCTGCTTTGACGGCGAGTGAGAATAACAGAAGGGCACAACAAGCTTCGCTGTTTGGTGCTGCTGGTGGCTGCAGGACAGGAATGAGGACAGCAGTAGCATTGAAAGCAACAGTGGGTGCTAGGGCTACGCATCAGCAAGCGTCTACACATGAGAGGTTGTATTTGGTCAGCTGCTGTGCAGTTGCTTTGCAGGAGTTACTGCTACTGCTGCAGATGCAGTAACATCCTGTTATCGGCACGTGCAAATTGTATCAACACATGTAGCTCGACACTACCGCGCCCCCATACCACGTCTGGTGCTCTTGTACACCATGCGTGCGACCTCACACGCTACAGATGGTGCTGCAGCAGTTAAACGCCGCGCTGAATGGCACACAGCAACGTGTATGGAGCAACTGCCTGCCTATATGCTTGCACATGGGTGCTGCCACACTGAACAGCTGCAGCGCGTGCACCAAATGTGTAAATAGGTCCCCTGCCACTGCAGATGTGCTGCGCCTAGATCAGAGGTTTAAGCATGAGTTATATATATGTGTTACACTATAACAGTGCAGGGGCTCTGCTGCACAGGCGTGCTCCTGCTCGCCATTGCACATTTGTGCCAGGCCGTGTGGAACAGCATGTAACTGGCACGCCACCATTGCCATCCTCCCCTGCAGCTGGAGCTCCCAACCTCGACTCCTGCATCCTATATTTAAGGTTTAGGCCCTAAACAAAAATCCCCTGCCCTCAGCATGGCTTGCCTGAGGCGTTGCAGTGAAATCAACGCATCATCCCTGTTTGCTGCTGTGTGCTGTCCTGTACCGTTTCGCCCAGCGCACCGGCTGCTTTGATCTGGATGCTTGCATGAACCCCCCCTCGTATCTTAGCAGCAACTACCGTACTTGACGATCTACACCTCCTGCATGCACCTCCTGCTGCTATTTGCATCCCTCAACCCACCTGGTTGAGTGCCGCTGCTGCTGAAAGAGCAGGTGCTCTTCTCAAGTCGATAGCGGGACTGATCGTCCGTATCTTGCCCGTTGACCTAGGTCTCGTGCCTCCTCCAGCGCTGTTCGCTCTCTGCAGCCTATTTGCGGTAGGGGCCAGCAGTGGCTCCTGCATTTCTGCCTGCTGTGCTGTAGATGGCACCGAGTTCCCATCAAAGCTCTTTTTTCTCTGTGGTTGCATGTTCTACGTACAACGGTTTTCAAACGACTATATCATGGCCTTGCGTCAGATGCTGTCTCCGAGACGAGTGCGTGCACTGCATGGGATAGGTGTCCTGGTGCTTCAAGGCAGCTGCTTCTGTGCATTTCTCGTTAAGACGTCGCTGCTGCATGAACTCGACGAGATCCAAGGGAAGATCAGACAGTTCAACGCCTGGGAATCATGTTACTGTTGGGGGACCTTAGGGTTTTTGACAAATCGCCCTCCATGCAACCACGCACCGTGCCAACACCATTATTTGACCACAACAATGAATTGCCACAATCATTCATCGGCAAAGCAAGCGTAAGCGCCTGCAGCCGTGACACCAATGGCGCAAGGTGCCTACTAGACACCTTCTAGGCTGCCACCAACCCAGCCGATGCCAATTGCAACTGCACACAGCACAATGGAAGCAGCCCCCAGAGTCAGCCTGGCAGCTGCATCACATTGCTCTAAAAGGTACACCACCCTTGCCACCCTTCCAAACTGGGCACCAAACCATTCACGACATGCTGCCATCGGTTGATGGAGTGTGTGGCGTCATCGCCCGTTTCGGGAGCCAATGACAGGCTCACTGGGCACAAAGCAACCAAGCCAACCGGAGCAGAACAAGCAAACAGGGACCTTCCAGCAGTACCAGAGCTCATCTTGAGAAAGTTCACTGCACCTCCAGGGTCTGCTCCACCGGCTGCCTGCACATGGGGCAGCCCTTGGTGGCATGGTCATACAGTTCTGCGCATGCAGCACACAAGCACTGCAGCAGCGAGACACACAACAGGCAGCAGCAGCAGCAGCACGACCAGGATGAAAACCAGTGAGAACAAGCAGGAAGAATTGGCTGCAACAGGCGTCTGAGCCCGTTGGACGTGCAGTCAAACACATGTCAAACACATGTCCTGCAATCCTTCATACATGCTGTTGAGACCGTTGCACGTGCACAGTGTTCCATCACAGCCATATGTATCGCTCACTGGCAAGAGTAGACCGGCAAAACAACCCGAGAAAGCTATTTATGTAGCTTGTTTGATCCTCATTGCTGCTGCTGCTGCTGGTAGTGTTGCTGCTGCTCACCAGGTGTGCATCTTCTCCATGCACCAGTGCCACGCTGCGCTGCCCCACCCAGCACACTACACACAGCTCGTCTTCATCGATGGCATCCTCCTCGTAACTGCTCAACGCTGCTGCTGCTGCAGCAGCAGGCTGGCGGTCCAGTCGACCAGTAGTAGCAGCAACACCTGCAGGGGCCTGCTGGTGTGAAACCAGCAGCAGCTGGTACGGCTGCTGCAGCTGCTGCTGTGGGGTGCTGGCGGTTCTGGTCAAAGATAACACATCTGCTGACAGATAGGTTTGACCAAAGGTAGAGGGTACTGGTGCTAGTGCTGGGGTGGCTGCCACTGCTGCAGAGCTCCAGGGATTGCTGCAGTTGGCTTCTGCTGCTGCTGCATTGCCTGCAAGGCCAGGGCCGGTCACCACATCAGCACCACTGCTGTACCTACCACCAGCAGCTGCACCGCCTGTGTTGCTAGATGCTGCTGTTGGTGACGGAGTGCTGCACCAAGCTGCTGCTACTGCTGCTGGTGGTGTTGGTGAGGGTGACAGAGGTGCATGAGGAACATCAGGAGCAGCTGTAGCTGACGTGGTGTGTGAGGGCGCCAGACCAGCAGCAGTTTTACCAGCTGCATGTGCCAGCCAAGGCAAGGCAGACGTCAGGGCAGCTGGCAGCGCACGTGCTTGTTGCTGCTGCTGCTGCTGCTGGCTTGGTAACCCACCACCGGTTGTGTTGGGTTTGGCAGCAGCAGCCGCAGCCGCAGCCGCAGCAGCAGCAGCAGGTTTGCTGGGTGTGTAAGCTGCTGCAGGCCTTGGTAAGTTAGGCTTTGCTGCTGCAGCAGGGTTGTCAGCAGGCTTACACTGCTGTGAGGGCCTGTTGTAGGGGTTGCTGCTGCTGCTGGGTGTAGCTGGGGGTGACATGTGCTGATGTGGCTTGACGGCGGCTGGGTTGCGGCCTGCAGCAGCAGCAGCAGTAAGCATGCCACTGAACTTTGTGATACGTAGCTTGTGCATGTAGATGTACCATGATAGCAGCACTTTAGTATATGGGATCACATGGCAACTCCAAATACGCTGCACTCACAATGCATCGTAACATTTGTAATGCGACGCGTGTGCATGTAGATGTACCTGAATAGCTTTAAGACAGCACTTTAGTATATGAGATGACAGGGCAGCCGCTGACATGCTGCACGCACAATGCATCCTGACATTTGAGGTGAAAAGGATCCTCCCACATGAGGACTGAGCGACTCACCGATTGCCGATGATGTGCCTCGACTGGTGTCTGCGGAAGTAGCTTTTGCGATAGCCACAGCCCTGCTAGAAAAAGCATGATCGCTGTTGGCAGCTGCAGATGGCCGCTTGGCAGCCTTGCTAGCTTTCACAGCTGCAGGAGCCCCCTTTGCTGCAGACTGCTTGCTGCGTGCCTGCTTGGTGTTGGTGCTTTTGAGCGAAGCCGCTGGCGACAGAGTGAGCAGATCCGCAATTGACTCCTCTTCCTCTTCTTGATCATTGCTGCTGCTGCTGCTGGCATAGCTGGCAGCAGTACTGGCGGCCCTCGACATACTGGAGTAAAGAGAAGCAACATCCTGCAAGCGAGCAGCACTGCTGCTGCTGCTGCTGCTGCTGGACCTTTCGCCACCCCTCGCTGCCCCTTGCTTGCCACCACGCTTGCTGCCAGCTTTGCCGCGTGATTTCCCACCACTTGCTGCACCATTAGCTTGGCCGCTTTCAATGCCATGTAACAGCTGCCACAGAAATGGCCCAACGTCGCCACCCGTACGACGCCAGATGCGCCGCACGTACTTGTATTTCACGTGTAGCTTTGACCGCTGCGCCTGCCACCACTGAGCAACAGCAGACACAGCTAGCATCTCAGCAGCGCCGACCATAACCAGCACGCTGCTGCCCGCGTTAGCAAAAGGTGAGAAACAACGACACACCGCTGCAAGCACAGCTTTCAGAGCCCAAAGACCCCGAAATTTGACCAGATGGTATACCAGCACGCCGGCAACAAAACACAACACTACCGAAGCCTTCAAAACGTGTGTCGCTGTCGCATGCACTTCATCTGATGGCTTGGGTGCTATGCAAGACAGCAGCCCAAGCACCAGCAAGGTTCTGGGGGCGCTTGCAGGAAGCGGCAGATCCGTGCATGCACATAACAGCTTCGTTGCACACCAGAGTGCTGCAAGTATGCGAGCCCTGTGCCTTGGGCGCGAGAGTGGTGGCCAACTCAGAAAATAGACAAGAATTATTGCCTTGCGCAGCCAGTACGGCAAGTAATCAGTGAACGCGTGCTGCACAACCACAACATATCCACGAAGTTCTATAAGACCACGAAGGACGTCCACAATGTCCCACTCCTGAAAATCCATGCCCAACCACCATTGCTGGTACCTTTGCAACCTGCTGTGGAGTGGCATGCCATGACCCGGCAGCAGCACATCCCACAATGCGCCATACGGATTGTCTGACCAGATCCGTTTGGCAAACCGCAGCAGCAGCGCATCTACATAGGTGACAACAGAAATGCTGGCTGCCAGCAGCAGGGTTGCCTGCACAATGACCAGATAGCACAAGGCTTGCACGTATAGGTACACGTCTGCGTAGATTGATGTCTCAGCTAGCATGTTGGTGTTGATGCTATTGCTGGCCTGCTGCTGCCGAGCCCTGCGAAGCTCTCTCCTGCCTCCAAGAACGTGAGCGTGTCCGATGTAAGTGTTCCAGGCCGATGTACCTCGCCAAGCAGGGCCTTCAATGTCTGGGCCAACACAGGCACAGGGGACGAGGTGGGAGGCGCCCACAGCCATAGCCAACTGCATCATGGTCGAACAGCTGGCCAGGATCGCCAAAGCAAAAGCTCTAGATAACATTTCAGCGTATGCAGCGCGGCTGAAACAAGCAAAGGTTCGACAGAGGTACACGTTGGATCCCGAGCTGATCAATTGGAGTCTTTCGTATCCATTTGCATAGATACACCAATGCTTGACTTGTCATCGCAACCAAGCACATCAGGTAGGAAACACGCTTCAAGATCCTAAGTTGCGAGGAGGTTGCTGCAGCTGCACCAGATCCCAAAACCCTCGGCCAGAAACTGCCCCTGGCAAGCCTCACACAAATGTTACTGGCAGCATTTGAATGCCAAAACCTGCCATGGCAGGCAACACACGGAACGCTGCAGTAGATATGTCGTTTGATGCTGTACATGTACAGAGCGGCAGAAGCACACAGCCCACAGCAATCACGCCAAGCACAGCCGCTCAGCGGTGGCGGCCACTGGCTCAAGTTGGGCCAATGCCCCATGTCGGTGCATGACTGCAACCCTGTCACAACCCTCTGAGTGGCAGGCACATCATAACACCTCTAAGAACCCATAAGGGCAACTGCCTGGCATATGCACAGTATCCGTAGCCTATGCTTTCCGTCGCTTGCTGCCCCCACCGCTACCCCTGCCGACTTGCCGCTGCTGCTTGCCACCACCTGCCTCCCGCTGCTGCTGCTGCTGCTGCTGCCGCCCCTTTCCTCGCTTGCCGCCTCCCCTGCCCCCAGCTGCTGCATCGTCTGCTGCTGCTCCTGCTGCCTCTTCTTTCTCTGCAGCAGCTGCCACCTTTTCATATTCGGCAAAGTAATCGCTGTAGCCATCAGCGGACGCAAACAGCGCCCCACCGCCTTTGCTCGCACGCCCGCGCTTCTGCTTGCTGCTGCCACCTACTGCTGCTGCTGCTGCCGGCGGCTCCTCGTCACTTTCCAGCTGCGTGTCATCGTCACCTGACATCGCTGCTTCGTCATCATCTGCGTCATCACTGCCGCCCATTATGTCATCCATGTCAAGGTCCAGATCGTCATCGTCATCATCTGCTGAGTCAGCAGATTGCTGCTGCTGCTTCTGCTTCTTCCTGCCCTGCTGCTGCTGCTGCTGCTGCCCGTCGTCGCTGCTGCTGCTAGGGCTGGGAAGATCCAGCGGGTTGACGTCTAATAGGTCAGCGTCGTCAACGTCTCCAGCTGCAGCAAAAGAAAGCAGCAAATACAGCCAGGCAAAGGTAAGTGTAACAGCAAGGCTTCTCAGGCTGAGCAGCGGCAGCCACACGTTCACCATGATCCATACAGTAAGCTGGCTAGCATGCAAATGCATTCGATATATGGCACTATGACCAAGCGAGTTTTGCTCTCTCCCTTTTGCACATGATGCAGTTGATTTTGCCGCTTTGTAAGCCACCGCAACAGCCTGTACACGCAAGATGGCCATTCAAAAATTATACTTTTGACTTTTGTGATTTAGTTGACCTTCTCACCCTCACCTGCTGCCTGCAGCTTGCGCTTCTTCTGCTTTTTCTCCTTACTGCTGCCAACAGCAGCAGCAGCAGCAGCACCCAGCTCTGCTCCCTCCATCATCACCCAACGCTCTCCATCACTGCTGCTGCCGTCTTCTTCTTCGCTGCTGCTGCTGCCATCTTGACTGTCACCGCCATCGCTGCTGCTGTCAGGCTCCTCTTCTTCCCCTTCCTCCTCATCTTCACTCTCACTTTCTGCTGCTGCTGCTGCTTCATCGTCACTGTCGCTGCCAGCATCACCATCATCACCCTCCATAGCTGCCATCAGCTGCTCATAATCCCATCCAATATCTGGATCTCCCAATTCATCATCCCCCACCCCCTCAGCGTCCGCAAGTGCACGGTCAACTTCCTCATCATCCAGATCATCTTCACCGTGAACTTCACCCCAGCGTCCAAGTTCACCAGGAACTTCATCATCCTCGTCTTTACCGCGAACTTCCTCGAGCCCGGCCATGTCACCCAGCCCGGCAGCAGCAGCAGCAGCGGCGCGTGCAGCTTTCGCTGCTGCTGCTGCCGTCTGCTTGGCTTTGACGCTTTGCAGGTTGAAGAAGCGGTGAAAGAACAGCTGATCTGCTGAGATGTCAGCTTCTGCAAGCGCTGCAAAGGCAGCGCTACCTAGCTGCGAGACGTTTGGTGCGACTGCTGCTGCTGCGGCCTCGCTGCCGCCGGCTGCTGCTGTTGCTGCCAGCGTGTGTGTGGGCTGCATCAGCGAGCTGCCGCGTGTAACAGCCTGTTACAAAAGAAAAGAAGTGGCAGCAGATGAAACACACTATTCAGAGGTCGGCACAGCATCAGGTACCTGCTGTGAGCAACAGCCTGTTGAACAGCAGCAGCGGCAGCAGACAAGACACATCAGCCACACTCCACTGGGCTGCCGGCAAGCAAGCTGCAGACATCCCTTCAAAAGCCTGAGCTGCTTCCAAAGTCAGACCAGCAACCTTTGGCTTCTTGTTGACAAACTTATCCAGGAACGCAGGCAAGTTTGGGTCATGCAGTGGGTCCCCGCCATACTCCACAGGACTGCCAGCACCTGGAAAGCTGCCCCAACCCCACCCCACCCCAACCCCCGGCGGGAAAAGAAGCCTGAACTGCACGCACAAGTCATGAGTCAGACCACAAATCATCATCCTGTGAGACTCACCTTTGGCTTCTTGTTGACGAACTTGTCCAGGAAGGCTGGCAAGTTGAGGTCACGCAGCAGGTCCCCGCCATACTCCACAGGACTGCCAGCACACAGACCAACCTTGATAACTTTGATGACAGATTTGAACTGGAATCCTTCAAGACCCTACCCACACAGCAATCAAGTAACAAAACTTACGATGTAGCGTACCATTGGCTTCTTGTTGACGAACTTGTCCAGGAACGCTGGCAGGTTCAAGTCACGCAGCGGGTCCCCGCCATACTCCACAGGACTGCCAGCAAGCAGACCAGACTTGGAAACTTTAATGAAACGCACCTTTGGCTTCTTGTTTACAAACTTGTCCAGGAACGCAGGCAGGTTCAAGTCGCGCAGCGGGTCCCCACCATATTCCACAGGACTGCCGGCAAGCAGGCTGCGCGCGAACGCAGCCACGCTCGGGTGTGAGTGCTTAGCCAGCAGCAGCAGCTCCCACCAGCAGCTGACCTCAGCCGACGCATACGCAGGCTCTCTGCATTGTATACAAAAGGGCAGACAGATCAAGGTGAGAATGTGATACCTTGGAAAAGGAATGGCAGCAGCAGCTCCCACCAGCAGCTGACCTCAGCCGACGCATACGCAGGCTCTCTGCAAGAGAAGCAGCGACAACAGGAAGACATATCAGTAGGGAAGCGATGCCTCAGCTGAGGCATACGCAGGCTCGCTGCAAGGGGATGCAAAGTGTGAGCAGAACTTCTAGTGGAAGGACAGAGTGCTTGGCCAGCAGCAGCAGCTCCCACCAGCAGCTGACCTCAGCCAACGCATACGCAGGCTCTCTGCAAGTGCATTGGCGATGGCAGATAAGGATTTGGTACCTCAAATGAGCACTGGCTCTCTGCAAGGTGATAGACTTTTGGTGCAAAAGTTTTATTAAGAATGACAGAAGATGTGCAAGCAGCCGCAGCAGCTCCCACCAGCAGCTGACCTCGGCCGACGCGTACGCAGGCTCTCTGCAAGTGCATTGAAAATGGCAGACAAATTAAGATAAGGATTTGATACCTCAAAAGACCATTGGCTCTCTGCGTGGTGATAGGCTTTTGGTGCAGAACTTTTAGTAAGAATGAGAGAAGATGTGCCAGCAGCAGCAGCAGCTCCCACCAGCAGCTGACCTCAGCCGACGGGTATGCAGGCTCACTGCAAAGGGGCTGAAGATACATGTGCACAACCGTCATCAAAAGTGACAGAACAGTGACATCAGCAATGCGGCGGAAGCAGCAGCTCCCACCAGCAGCTGACATGCACTCTCTGTGACTCATCTATCGAACATACCTAGTTCATTGTCAGACCAAAGATACGCAAGCGTATGCTGAGAGGACATGTGCATGTGCTGCATTTGTACACACCCCTATCGAGCCCACCGCTTGCACACCACAGTTATGTGCTAAAAGGACGTGTGCATGTGGTTTGTTGATACAAAGAATTCAGGTCGTGCTCACCGCTTACGCATGTCGTAGTAGTCTGACCGCGGCCATTTGCCAGCAGCAGCAACACCATTCGCTGCCACCGCATTGCCTCCTGCACCAGCTGCTGCTGCTGTGGCCTTGCTGCTGGCAGCAGCGGCCTTCTTCTCCCTGCGAACTTCCCCGTCATCTTCAGGGTCCGTTACATCCCTGAAAACTTCATCCTCATCTCCACTATCCCCCACTGATGCTGCTGCTGCCTGTGCTGCTGCTGCTGCTGCTGCAGCTGCATCATCACCGTCTGCTGCAGCAGCATCTGTGAAGCTCTCTGCTTGGCCTGCAGCGTCTTCCGGTTGCTGCACTGCTGCCCAAAGTCCTGGTTGCGCTCGCAGCACCTCGGACAGCAGCAGCAGCGCACCCGCAGCCCAATTTGAGGGCGCGTGGGACGCCACCTGCAGTGTGCAAACACCCGGCAATGCGGCAAGTTGGCTTCAAATCAACGACCTAAACGCTCGCAGCACCTCTGACAGCAGCAGCAGCGCACCAGCAGCCCAGATTGAAGGCGCATGTGACGCCACCTGCAACGTGCAAGTACCCAGCAATGCTCTGAGTGGGCCTCATACCAACAACCTAAAAGCTCACAGGGCCTCTGACAGCAGCAGCAGCGCACCCGCAGCCCAGTTTGATGGCGCGTGGGACGCCACCTGCAACGTGCAAATACCCAGCAATGCCTTAAGTTGGCCTCAAACCAACATTCTAAAGCACGCAGCACCTCTGACAGCAGCAGCATCGCGCCCGCAGCCCACTTTGAAGGCGCATGTGACGCCACCTGCATGTAACCGCCCAGCAACGCCTTAAGTTGGCCTCAAACCAACAACCACAAGCTCGCAGCACCTCTGACAGCAGCAGCAGCGCACCCGCAGCCCACTTTGAAGGCGCATGTGACGCCACCTGCAACGAACAGACGCCCAGCAATGCCTTAAGTTGGCCTCAAACCAACAACCTAAAAGCTTGCAGCACCTCGGACAGCAGCAGCAGCGCACCCGCAGCCCAGA
>CADDIJ020002528.1:0-22283 GCA_902809745.2 Tetradesmus lagerheimii | reverse complement strand
AATCCTATGTCGCTCAGGGCACCGGCGCATATGGTGAGCAGTGGCAGAGTTGCTCCTTGCTTTGCCATTTAGGGCTGTGTCAGGCCTAGCTCTGACGCTGCATACCCTGAGGCCGCTCTGGTAGCAACTAGCTGATGTTGGTCTGCAAAGGGCATTTTATCTAGTCACTGACTCGAGTGCTCGGCAAACATTGGCACACATGGTGAGCAGTGGCAGAGTTGGGTTTGCTTTTTCCTTCAAGGGCTCTGGTAGGCCCAGCTCTGACAGTGCACACCCTGAGGCTGCTCTGCTGGCAACTAGCTGATGATGGTCTGCAAAAGGCACCACCTCGAGTCACTGACTGAAATGTTTGGTAGGCATTGGCACACATGGTGAGCAGTGGCAGAGTTGGGTTTGCTTTTTGCTCCAGTCACGAGGGCTGTAGCAGGGCCAATTCCGACACTGCATACCTTGAGGCCGCTCCAAGCGTTGACAACCTTGGGTCTGCATATGCTGGTCGTCTAAATGAGGAATGCAGGATCCGTACAGCGTGTGCTGTCGTGATGATGCGTGGAGATGATGCAACAGTCGTGCTGCCGCTTTATAGCACCGGCACATGTGTGTACACATGGTAAGCAGTGGCAGAGTCATGCTCTTCTACGCCGTTCAGGGCTGTGCGGGCGCAACTCCCCGGCTGCATACCCTGAGACCGCTCCAAACGCAGACAACCGATGTTGTGGTCTACAACCGATGTTGTGGAGCCCTGTTTACTGAATTCTGAGTTCAGCAAGCGGTTGAAAGTTCTGTGGTGCATCCATGCGTGTGCTGTTCCTGCCAAAGTTGCTTAGAACCGGCACACATGGTTAGCAGTGGCAGAGGTGATCCTCGCCCTCGCAACAAATGCCTCTGCCAGGCTCAACTCTGCCGCTGCATACCCTGAAGTGCTCTGATAACGTTTGTCTGCAAATATACAGCCTCCAAAAGTCGTTCAAGTATGACTCATACTGAGTACAGCAGTGCAGAGCTCAAAGGTGCTGACAGGTTTGCTGTACAGCGCACAGGCCAGCACAAGCAGCAGCTCCATGTTTCAAACATCGGTAGTACCAACAACCTGTGTCATATATGTGATTTGTCACATGACATGCTGCTTGCGTGTACCACATGCTGGGAGGCACGATTGTACCACATTGGACAGTATTGTACCAACGCGTGTAGTATGGGCTCACTGGCTTTTGCTGTCATCAGGATGCCATCCTGACATGATCCCCGGGCACCTGTGTAGCGCACCCTAGCCAGATGGTAAGCAGTTCGCCGAATCAGGGAAGCGCTGTCTGGCAAGACAGTGCCAGCCCTGATTCAGCCACCTGTTTACTCTCTCTGTGCTGCCACCGCTGCTGCTACTGGGTGCAATTTCACCCCAGAGTCTCTCAAGCCAGATGCACCGCATAGTGCTGCTGATGCATCAGTCACAGTCGTGCTGCCGTTGCTGCTGCTGCTGCCGCAGGATGGATGAATGACCCATGGATCCTCAAGCCGACTGCATCTGCTGCTGCATATGTGTCACTCGCTGTCCTGCTTTGCTGCTGCTGCAGGATGATTGATTGAACTGCATCCTGAACAAAATGCACGCTATGCCTCATAGGCTATGAGTCATAGCTGCAAATGTACTTTCTTTGTAATTAAATCTTGCTGCTGCTGCTGCTGCTGCCGCAGGATGGATGAATGACCCGCACGGCATGTTTGAACTGAACGGCACTACACATGTATTCATGCAGTACAACCCCAAGGCGATACAGTGGGGTGAGTAGGCAGTACAGATTGGTCAGTACAGTGGGCTGAGTGGGCAGTACTGTTTGTGCAGTACAACCCCAAGGCAATACAGTGGGGTGAGTGGGCAGTACAGATTGGTCAGTACAGTGGGCTGAGTGGGCAGTACTGTTTGTGCAGTACAACCCCAAGGCGATACAGTGGGGTGAGTGCGCAGTGCAATTTTAGCAATTTTGTTTGGGCAGTACAGTGGGGTGGGTGGGCAGTACAGTTTGGCAGTACAGTGGGGTGAGTGGGCAGTACAATTTGGCAGTAAAGATTGAGAATTTCGTCCTTGTGAACCATGCAATACATCCACACTGTGTTGAGGAAACACCTGGTGTGTTTTTGTGCAGTAGACATCCAGAGCATCACAGTGCTGGGTGAAAAGGCAGTATAGCAGCTTCAAATCAAAGGGCAACCCCAGGACAAATAGGGTGCAACAAATGGGGCGGGCATTACAATGGCGTACATGATGGCAATGGGGTAGGCCGTACAGTTGTACTGCAACCATAGTGTAAATTGGCTTCATGCGTCTTCAAGCGTTGCAATGCCATGCTGCTGTTTGTCCTACCTGCTAGAGTGCATCAGCAACCAGCTGCTGCCATTAGGGACTGGCACATGCATGTGCAACATATACTGCTCACTAGACTTGGGTAGATTCCATCGCTCGACTTGAAGCCCCTTTCCATCAACTGCCAGTTGGTGGTCACCTCTGTCAGGGTCAGCCCCATCATGTCAAGTGTATAACGCCGTGCTGTCAGTCACTCTGCTGCGGCAGCAGCAGCCAGCTGCTGCATGGCAGTTAGTCCCAAGTTGGGGGCTTAGACATGCATGTGCAGCAGTCTAGACTCGGGTAAAGCATAACGCCGTGTGTTGCACTCGCTCAACAGTGAGCTGATGGGAAGGAGCTTGGCGGTTGAACTACTGTATGACAGTTGATCCATTGACAGTTGGTGGTCAACTTTGACTGGGTCAGCCCCACTGGGGCAAAAGAGAAACATGGCTGTGGCAGGACATGCCACAGCTCTGTATCTGATGCGTAGGGCTTGTACTACAAGGCTTGTAACAGCCCCATGTTGTCAAAAATGCGCAACGCCGTGCAGCCGCTTGTCGTTCCTGTCAGATTGCAGCAGCAACCAGCTGCTGCCATTGGGTTGCACATGCCTATATACTTGAATTTATACAGGTTGCCTATTCCTAGCATCCTAGACTCGGGTAGAGCATAGAACTCAATAGATCAACTGACTCAACTGTGATGTGCTGGAAAAGCGCCTCCTTTCCATCATATCACAGTTCAGTTAGCTGAACTTTGCGGGGCTGCAGGTGCCCCGTTTTGGGCTCGTGTGGTCAGCACCAACCTGGCCCACTGAAAGTGGCTGCCGCCAGGACTGCTGCCTTTCAGGATTATCACGAATAACCATAGTGATCAAATGTTTGCGCTGTCTATGCTGCAGGTGCACCGTTTTGGGCTGACATGGTCAGCACCGACCTAGCACACTGGACGTGGCTGCCGCCAGCACTGCTGTACAATGGCAAGCACCACTCACAACTGATACACCATCGTGAATCCTCTATCTGCACTGTCGTTGCGCTGCAGGTGCTCTGTTTTGGGCGCACGTGGTCAGCACCGACCTCGCACATTGGACGTGGCTGCCCCCGGCGCTGCCAAATCTTTAGACAAATAACACAAATTGACATGTTGCTGCCGTCTATGCTGCTGCCACCATGATGCTGCAGGTGCCCCCTTTCTGGGCTCACGTGGTCAGCACTGACCTTGCGCATTGGATGGGCTGCCGCCAGCACTGCTGCCAATTACAAAGTATCAACAATAACCATAATCTAATTGGTTTGTGCCGTGTATGTTGCTGCAGGTGCCCCTTTTCGGGCGCGCGTGGTCAGCACCAATATCGCACATTGGACGTGGCTGCCGCCGGCACTGCTGCACAGCAACAGGAACTCGATCTGCTACAGTAACTGTAGTGGCACCAATGTTGTTTTGCAGGTGCACCTTTTTGGGCTCATGTGGTCAGCACCGACCTAGCGCACTGGACGTGGCTGCCGCCAGCGCTGCTGCCAGACACAGTGTACGACTTCAACGGCGTGTGGTCTGGGGCAACAACAGTGCCGGAAGAGAGTGGCATCCCTGTCCTTACGTATACAGGCAAGATACTATGCATAGTTGAGGGTTCAGGGTTTGCAGTGCCGATGTATTGTGTGTGGTACTCACAAAGTGGGTTTTCTGCTGCAAGAAACTTCATGATGCGAAGAATAGATTTGAGCAGTGCTGCTGCCGGACACAATGTACGACTTCAACGGCGTGTGGTCTGGGGAAGCAACGGTGCCGGAAGAGAGCGGGATCCCTGTCCCAACATACACAGGTAAGCACAGGATGCTCACTCCGGAGTGTCAATGTTTTGTGTGTTGTACACACCATGTGGGGTTTTTGCTGCCAGCACTGGGTGCTTCACAGTTTTTTCCAACTCCATGGTGCGAGGCACATCATGATGCAAAGAGTTGGATTTGAGCAGCACTGCTGCCGGACACAATGTATGATTTCAATTGCGTGTGGTCTGGGGCAGCAACGGTGCCGGAAGAGAGCGGGATCCCTGTCCCAACATACACAGGTAAGCACAGGATGCTCACTCCGGAGTGTCAATGTTTTGTGTGTTGTACACACCATGTGGGGTTTTTGCTGCCAGCACTGGGTGCTTCACAGTTTTTTCCAACTCCATGGTGCGAGGCACATCATGATGCAAAGAGTTGGATTTGAGCAGCACTGCTGCCGGACACAATGTATGATTTCAATTGCGTGTGGTCTGGGGAAGCAACGGTGCCGGAAGAGAGCGGGATCCCTGTCAGAGCGGGTGTCAATATTTTGTGTGTTGTACACACCAAGTGGGGTTTTTGCTGCCAGCACTGGGTGCTTCACAGTTTTTTCCAACTCCATGGTGCGAGGCACATCATGATGCAAAGAGTTGGATTTGAGCAGCACTGCTGCCGGACACAATGTATGATTTCAATTGCGTGTGGTCTGGGGCAGCAACGGTGCCGGAAGAGAGCGGGATCCCTGTCCTTACCTATACAGGTAAGCATAGGAGTGTCAATGTTTTGTGTGTTGTGTACACACTAAGCCCGTACACACCAAGTTCACGGCAGGGTTTCTGCTGCCAGCACAGGTTGCTGCTGAATCTGAAACTCTAGCATGCAAAGAATGTATATGAGCAGCGCCGCTGCCAGACACAATGTACGGTTTCAATGGCGTGTGGTCTGGGGCAGCAACGGTGCCGGAAGAGAGTGGGATCCCTGTCCTTACCTTTACAGGTGAGCATACAAAGCATACTTTAGGGTTCAAGGTTGAGTAGGAGTGCCAATGTTTTGTGTGTGGTACACACAAAGTGGGTTTTCTGCTGCAAGAAACATCCTGATGCAAAGAATAGGTTTGAGCAGGGCTGCTGCTGGACACAATGTATGATTTCAATGGAGTGTGGTCTGGGGCAGCAGCAGTGCCGGAAGAAAGTGGGATCCCTGTCCTCACGTATACCGGTAGGCATAGAAGTGCCAATTTCATGTGTGTGGTACACACCATATGGATGTTTCAGGACCCATATCAGCTTCGATGCAATGACTGTGCAAGCCTTCTTCTGTGATCTTTGTGACCCTTTGCTCAAGCATAATCTGCATCAGTGATTCTGCTGCTGCTGAAGTTCAATATGCATTGCTGCCGCTGCTGCTGCTGCTGCTGCTGACGACGCCGCAGCCGCCTCTACTCTGGTGCCTGAGCAAGGCAACTTTTTTCAGCGCCAAGCAATGGCAGTGCTGCTGCTGCTTCTGCTGCTGAACTCATGGTATCTACATTGTGTATTGCTGCTGCTGCTGCTGTTGCTGCTGCTGCTTACGCCGCAGCTGCCTCTACTCTGGTGCCCGAGCAAGGCAATTTCTTCCAACGGCAAGCAATGGCAGTGCCTGAAGATATGAGCGACCCACTGCTGAAGCGATGGAAAAAGCCAGACACAAACCCCTTCCTGGTGCAGGCAAGTTTCTTCAGGACTTGTCTTTCCAAGTATTGGTGTCTTGGACGTGTTGTTGCGTGCCTTCTTTCAGGTGTTGGATTTTGTTTGTAAGACCTAGCTCCCTGTGAGAAGCAATGGCCAGCGGATTGCTGAGCAAGGCAACTTTTTCCAACGCCAAGTGATGGCAGTGCCAGAAGACATGGGCAACCCACTGCTGAAGCGATGGAAGAAACCCGACACCAACCCCTTCCAGGTGCAGGCAAGTTCATGGTTTTGGGTGTTGGGTAGGAATTTGTGGTTGAGCTCAGGGTTATGGATTGTTGACTTTCTTTCAAGCGATGGAAGAAGCCAGACACAAACCCCTGCCTGGTGCAGGCAAGTCTAGGTGTTAGAGATTAGAGTTAGGTTTGAAGGCTTTTTTGGTTAAAGTACAATACTGTTTCCGCAATAAGACATGAGCTAGCCACTGCTGCAGCGGTGGGAAAAACGCGGCACCAACCACTTCCTGGTGCAGGCAAGTTCCAGTTTCAGGGCGTATGGTTGTGCGACCATTTCTATCTGAGGTTTCGCATCTTGCATGCGTCTGTATGCAAGTTGGGAACACCTGGCCTGCCGTGGTGCCCTGTGCCAAGCAATTGCTACTAGCAGTTCAGCAGTGGGTGGCTACTAGCGGGTGGCAGTGCCGGAAGACATGGGCGGCTCACTGCTGAAGCGATGGAAGAAGCCAGACACCAACCCCTTCTTGGTGCATGCAAGTTTAGGTTCTGGGGTTTTGTCAGGGTTGAAGGTTTTTGGTTGAGCAATCACTACTAGCAGTGCAGTCGGGGGTCACTCATGTCTTCTGGCACAGCTATTCGTTAGCAGCGGGTGGATGTTCCATAAGATATGACCGACCCACTGCTGAAGCGCTGGAAAGAGCCTGACACCAACCCCTTCCTGGTGCAGGCAAGTTTAGGGTTTTAGGTTCATGGTTGATGGTTTTTAGTTTAGCGTCAGGGTTTCAGGTCTTGGTCAACAAGACATGAGCGACCCATTGCTGAAGCGCTGGAAGACACCCGACACCAACCACTTCCTGGTGCAGGCAAGTCCAGGGTTAAGGGTTTAGGTTAATAGTTGAGTGCAACCATTTCCATTTGATATTTCGCATCTTGCATGCGTCCGTATCTAAGTTGGGAACACCTGGCCAGCCAATGCACCCTGCGCCAAGAAACCAGCAGTGCAGCAGGGGGTCGCCCATGTCGTCTGGCACAGCTATTCGTTAGCAGCGGGTGGCTGTGCCAGAAGACTTGAGCGAACCCCTCTTGAAGCGCTGGAAGAAACCTGACACCAACCCCTTCCTGGTGCAGGCAAGTTCCAGATTTAGGGATTACTAATAATGATTATCAGCCGAGTGCAGCCATTTCTATCTGAGGTTTCGCATCTTGCATGCGTCTTTACATACACTGGGAACACCTGGCCAGCCATGGCGCCCTGCGCCAAGCAAACGCTACTAGCGCTTCAGCAGTGGGTCGCCCATGTTGCCCTTACGGGTGGATGTTCCAGAAGATATGAGCGACCCACTGCTGAAGCGCTGGAAAAAGCCTGACACCAACCCATTCCTGGTGCAGGCAAGTTATGGGTTTAAGGTTGAGTGTTAAGGCTCTAGGGTTTTGAGTTTGTGTTGGGTGCAAGTTGGGAACACTGAGCGCCCGATCCGTTGCTGAAGTGCTGAAAATATCCTGACACCAACCCCTTCTGCAGGCAAGTTTAGGAGTCTAGGGTTGAGGCTTGATGGGTGTCGGTTTCGTGCAACCCTTTGTTTCCAAGTCTTTACTGAGGAGCTGTAAGCAGCAGCGCCAGACCTTGCTGGTGACGGCAAATGCCTTTTTTTTGAGAGAGGTTAGTTACATGTGGGTCCAGTCACCATCGTAGATGGTATGAGCCACCCAAATGAACACATTGTCAACACGTGACGGAAAGAGATGAGCACAGCAGTAGACCATACTGTATCCATCTTGATGAACGCAACGTCTTTCTAATATTAAGCAAAGATATATCTGCGATGTGCCAGTGGCACACCCCACTTTTGGCGCATGTTATGGCTGCAGCTATATGTGCACGCATGGTTGCATCAAACGTTCCGTTCACGTTCCGTTCACTGCGTTTAGAACGGCGTTCAGAACGTTCAGACTTTTGGGCCCGGGGCCGGTGAACGTGCAGTGAACGTGTGGTGACGCTGCAACTTATATTGCAGCGCGACTCGAGCTGTCGGTCAACTTGCTTACGACTGCTAATCGAACCGCAAGCTCAAACTGTGTTCACTCTGAACTGCATCTGGCTTATCAAAAGTTCTTTCAACAAAGATCACAATTTCAAGCCTGATTTGGGTCGTAAGGACCACTGTAGTGTAGCCAACGTTCACAATCAGCGTTCCCCACTAAGCGTGTCGTTCACTGTGTATAGAACGGCGTTCAGAACGTTCACATAATCAGCAATGACGCGTTTAGTGCAACCCTGGTTGCACGTATATCCACAGTACAGGATGTGCCGCGACTGCTCTGTCAGGGGCAGAGGCGTTAACGGGGCCCAACGTTGGGCACATCCTGCAATGGGGATATATGTGCTGTGAAGCCCATGGGCCTTATGGGCTGGTTGAAATGTGCTCCTCCAAGGTAACCAGCACTGAAGCAATGGCTCATGCGGCAGTGTGCTCCTCCAAGGTAACCAGCACTGAAGCAATGGCTCATGCGGCAGTGCGCAGATGTTGCAGGACATCCTGCAATGGGGATATATGTGCTGCGAAGCCCATGGGGCTCATGGGATGGTTCAGTGTACTACTCTATAGAAACCAGCGCCACTTAGGCTCAGCAATAACCCACTTCCCAGGAGCTGAGAATCCAGGCGCTGAGCCCCATGTCATGGACGCAATTATTTGTTGCACGTATATCCACAGTACAGGATGTGTCGCGACTTCTCTGTCAGGGGTAGAGACGTCGGGGACATCCCGCAATGGGGATATATGTGCTTTGAAGCCCATGGGGCTCATGGCTAAACGTACAGCAGATGTGATACTAACACTGGACTCCAGAGTACCCAGCGCTAAGCAATGGCAGTACACAGGCAACAATCATGCTGCCAGCGGCTTGCCTGTTAGCTGCTGAGTATCTGATACCGCAGGCTGCAGTCGTCTGCTGCTTGAGGGTCACCTGACGTGTAACTTGACTCTTGGTGTCAAACAGCTCAACTAAGGCTGCTGAGGCACTATTAATCTCAGCAGAATGGCCGTCTTGCAGGTAGAGCAACCCATTCCTGGTGCAGGCAAGTTATGGGTTCAGGGTTTACGGTTGTCAGTTTTGTGCGACCACCTCTTTGCAAGTCTTCACTGAGGAGCTGTAAGAAGCAGCCAAGAAGCAGCCAGCAGACCTTCCTGGTGACGGCAAGAGCTTCAGGCCGCATGTCATGGCTGCAGCTAGATGCTGCACGTATATCCACAGTACAGGATGTGCCGCGACTGCTATGTCAGGGGCAGAGACGTTGGGCACATCCTGCAATGGGGATTTATGTGCTGTGAAGCCCATGGGGCTCATGGGCTGGTTCAATATGTCAACTCTTGTAACCAGCGCTGAGCAAGAACCCACCACCCAGGAGCTGAGAAGCCCGGCGTTGAACGATAACCCTAGCGACCGTCTTTGCGGCAATGTCTTTTTGTTGCATGCCATGGCTGCAGTTACATGTTGCACACATTCCCCCATCACAGGATCTCCTGCAGTTCCTCTGTCAGGTGCAGACACTGCAAGACATCCTGTAATGGGAATACATGTGCTGGAAGCCCATGTGGCTCATGGCTAGATTTACAGCAAATGTGTTGCTAACACTGAACTCTAGAGTACCCAGCGCTAAGCAATGGCAGCGCCCTGGCCATGATTATGTTGGGCTTCATTCTAGCTGCTGAGTTTCTGACGACTGCAGTCGCTGCTTGCGGGGTCGCCTGACTTGTAACTTGCATCTTGGTGTCAAACAGCTGTTTGACACTCAACTGCTAGTCACAAGTCACAAGTCCCACGCATCAGCGGTGGAGCATCATCTTGTTTACGCTGGGCTTACATTTTAGCTGCTGACTGCCAAGTCGCCCGCTGCTTGAAGGGTCGCCTGACTTGTAACTTGGATTTTGTTGTTGAACAGCTGTTTAACACCAAACTGCAATTCACTAGTCACAAGTCCCACGCATCAGCGATAGAGCATGATCTCATGATTTGGCGGCATTGTCGCTACAGTGACAGGCGTGTCCCTAACCCGCCCCTATTCCCATCCCTAAGCCGTCCCTAATACGCAAATAGGGAAGCGCGGCATGCAGTGGAACTGGCAGGGTGTGGGAAACCATAAAACCGTTGCTGCTGCTTGTAACAGGCACTGCTGCTGCTGCTGCTACTGCTGCTGCTGCTGCTGGTTGCAGGTTGCTCCAGGTGGCACCAACTTCCAGTTCAGGGACCCAACAGAAGGCCGGCACGCAGTCTGGCTGGCAATGACGTCAGCAGACAACCCTCAGCCCCTGCCAACGTGAGCATTTGAACCTAAATCAAACAAACCTAAGTCTTGCTGATGATGCACAGCCTGTAACAGCCCGCTCAGCACCCAAGTTAGGCTGCCCCATGAGGCAACGCATAATGCATTATAGTGCCAAGCAGCCGCACGGGCAATGACGTCAGCAGACAACCCTCAGCCTCTGCCAAAGTAAGACCTGGCTGTATGAACAGGCCCAAGTTGAACGTTGTAAATGCTTTGTGATGCAGAGCTCTCACGACATGGTCGCATGGGCGACAAACAGGCTGCACTTGCATGCTGTCCCACTATGATATACGGCATTTCCTGTTCAGCTGCAGGTCGCACTTTGCCCTTGCGAACGCCCCACAGCAGGGCTGGCTAGTTGGTGCAGGCATCTTCACAGCTCCTACAATGGCTGTGGCCTAATAGCTGTCTGTGTCATTGCATTGCTGCTGCTGCTGCTTTGTCTTTGCAGGTCGCACTTTGCCTTGGCAATTGGCACTCAGCAGAACTGCCTGGGTGGTGCTGACATCTTCACTGCGCCTACAATAGCACCTACAATAGCAGCAGGGACATCACTAGCAATGCCAACGCACCGCTGCTTCTGATTACACTGCTGCTTCTTTGTGTCTGCAGGTCACGTTTTGCCCTGGCAATCGGCACTCAGCACAACTGCCTGGGTGGCGCTGGCATTTTTCCAACCCCACAGGGACAGCGGCCACATAACTAGCTATGCCAATGCACTGCTGCTGCTCCGCTGCCTTGTGTTTGCAGGTCAAACTTTGCCCTGGCAATCGGCACGCAGCAGAGCTGCCTGGGTGGTGCTGGCATCTTCACTGCGCCTACAATGGCAGGGCCGTGGAGCTACACTGGAAACCTTTTCAACCAGCTTGACGCAGAACCAGAGGTGATTCAGCTTTACCATGCCGTAGTGTTTTGTGTCATCTGTGGGGGCTCCCCAGTTTGAGGCAGAGGCCGGCTTCAGTTGCCGTGGCGCAACCGCTGTGCTAGTAGCATAAGCATGGAGTTGGTTGGGCAGCTCACTATTTTTTCACTGCGCCTACGATGGCAGGCCCCTGGAGCTATGCTGGGAACCTTTACAACCAAATCGACGCAGAGCCTGAGGTGCGATCGGCACTTCATTGCTGTTTCATGTGCTTTCATCGATGCGTTTGCAGTGGCGCACATTGCAGAACCTTCCTTTCTTTTCTGGCGCTGACCAGTATAGCCTACGGGTGGCAGGGACCTGTCCCAAGCATAGCATGAAAGTACAATGTGGTTGGTTGGGTGGTTGCGTATGCTGGGAACCTGTTCAACCAGCCTGAGGTGCGACCCGCTTTCATTGCTGTTTCATGTTTTCACATAACATACTTGCAGTGTTGCTGGCTCTGCATCAAGCTGGTTCACCATGTCCCAGCTTTGTGAAGTGGGAGCCTGGTCAACCAGCTTGACACAGAGCCTGAGGTGCGAATCGCCTCATTATTGTGTCTGCGTTTTCTTTGAAGAGCTTTGCAGTGGCACACATTGCACACCCCTCCTGACCTTCTGGCTTTGCATCAAGCTGGACGAGCGTAACGCCTGGTCTGGGGGACAGAATCGACCAGCTTGGCGCAGAGCCTGAGGTGCAAACCGCTTTATTGCTGCTGCAACTGCGGGGCCGTGGAGCCTCCACCAGAGCCTCCACTTCTGGCTCTGCATCAGGCTGGTTGACTATGTCCCTTGACTGTGTGAAGCGGGCACCTGGTCAACCAGCTTGACGCAGAGCCTGTGGTGCAAATTGTGCTTCATTGCTGTTTCATATATCATCCGCAATACGCTTTTCCGTGCTGGTCCGTGGAGCTGCGCTGGGATTCTGTTTAACCAGCTTGACGCAGAACCTGAGGTGAATGGCATGTATTTGTTTCATTCACTGACGTGACGTATACTATACGGAACGGTTCCGACTGCCTGCCTGGCTGCCATAGTGTATTGTGTCATCTATAGGGCCCCGCCATCTTCAGCCAGGCATATGCGCAGCTCCTATGTAGGAGTATACTACATCAGGGCTGTGGAGCTACGCAGGACACCTTCAACAAGCTTGACGCAGAGCCTGAGGTGCAACCCGCTCCATTAAAGGATTAATGCATATATGCATGCAACCTGCTCAACCAGCTTGAGCATGTATGACATAGGATATGAACGCTGCCAGCGGCTCTGCAACCATGTGTATGAATCACTCTGCTTTATCCTTTCATATGACCAACGTCCAGTGGCCAATGATGGCATATCATTGATTGAGCAGTGCTGTCATTGCCTTAGCGCCATGCCGGTGTCTAAGGTCTCTGTGGTACACATACCCCAGAGCCCTGTCACCAGCAGGTCCCTGAAGCTATGCAGGCAATCCGTGCAAGCAGCAGCGCCCATGTCAGCTGACTGCTTCAGAAGCACAGAATGTGTATGAGTTGGCATCAAGTGCTCATCATGACTGGCTGGTTGCCATGCCATGATGCGTTTTTTGCAACCGCATTCAATTACAAAGTAAACAAGGTACCTGCCTGGAAGACCCTGTGCCTAATGGTGGCAACGCATTGGGAATACAGTGCTGCCAGCCTCAGCGCCACGCCGTTGTAGAATTCTGTGCCAGTCATCTTGCACTGCACCTACACCGGCAGGGCCTTGAAGCTCTGCAGGCAAGCTGCTCAGATAGATTGAAGCATGTTGAACACAGACGGGCGCTTTGAGTTCGCCACCACACATCTATCCAAGACCAATGAGCAGTGCCTTATGATGGCAACACGTTGAGATTACAGTGCCAGTGTCATAACCTCAGCGCCACGCCGTTGACGATGGTGTCGGGCCTCACATGCCCCACTGCCCGTCACCAGCAGGGCACTGAAGCTATGCATGCAAGGTGCTTGAGCATTGTCCGACGCATATGGATGCTTCATGATAGAGTGAGCATTGTCCAACACATATGGATGCTATGTTCTGAACTACACACGCCATGTGGTTGCAAGAGCACAGCAACCATATGTGTTGGACAAATGATATGATATCACCAATGCGATGTTGGTCCTTACTACGGACTGTTTGAGACAGTTTCCAGTGAGTGATCTTGGCAATGCAGTTAGAAATAGGCCTATCTCGGCAATGCAGTTAGTAATAGACCTAGGTGCTGGCACAGCCTCTGCGGCACCCGTTCAAGTGTGCCTCCAGCTCCAGCAGGGCAGCAGCAGAGTGCAGGGGTGTATGGCTACACCGGCAGGGCCTTGACGCTATGCAGGCAAGCTGCTAACTAGCTCGAGCACTGTCCGACACATATGGATGCTTTGCTTCAACTACCACATCCGTGTGGTTGCAAGAGCAAAGCAGCCATCTGTATCGGACAAATGATATGTTATCACCAATGTGACGTTTGTCCCTACAAACAATGACCAGTGAACGACTTGTTGCGATAACTGACAGCTGTTAAAACAAGCTGCTGGAATGGTATGCATGGCGATGCAATGTACTCTGCCCCTTGGTATAGGGTGGCGTGAAATATTTTATGTTGCCTGTATGCTGCAGCGAGAGCTGTCTGAATCGAATGTGAACGAGCAGTGTCATGCATCTTGTATGGCGGTCAGACAGCATACAGACACACTTGGTGTTGCTGCGTCTGCTCAGCAGTGTTAACACAGTCCTTTGACCTTTATGAGTTGACATATAGCAGAACAGTCGCTGCTGCTGCTGTTGCTCAACTAATATAGGTCAATGGACAGTGCCGCGCTTCCCCCACTGCTTTGCGACACAAGTTGGCCTGCATCTGCTTATGGTGCCGTGCCGCATTTGATCTAACAACTGCAGCCGCCGCCGCTGCTGCTGCTGCTGCTGCTGCTGCTCAACTATCGTAGGTCAATGGACAGTGCCGTGCTCCTCGCATTGCCTCCAACCCAAGCTGGCATGTGCCGTGTATGGTGCCATGTCATCTCAGATGCCATTGAATGGCTGCTGTTGCTGCTGGTGCTGCTGCTGCTCTTTGGCATTCTATACAGGGCAACGGACAATGCCGTGCTGGTCGCACCGCTTCGAACACAAGTTGGTCTGGAGGCATACTGACTTTTTTGCTGCTGCTGCTGCTGCTGCTGCTGTTTTTCCCCCTCAATTAACCCTTCTATACAGGTCAATGGGCGATGCCGTACTAAACGCACCGCTTCCAACACAAGTTGGCTTGGGCCTACATGTGGTGCGATGCTGACGCTTTTTGCTGCTGCTGCTGCTGCTGCTGCTGCTGCTGCTTCTGCTCTATTCCAACCTATTCAGGTCAACGGGCAATGTCGTGCTGGTCGCACCGCTTCGAACACAAGTTGGCCTGGACCTGCGTATGGCGGCCCCTGCGATCAGTTTGGAGCTTATTGCCGCATGTGGGAGGTGGTGGATATGGCTGAGCTGGAACCAGGTGACTGTCGTGCCAATGTTATTGTCGATAGTTGGTGCGCATATCTGTTGAACTGCTGTGCTGTTGACTGCCTCTGCATGTTGCTAGCTTATGGCGGCCCCTGCGATCAGTTTGGGGCTTATTGCCGCATGTGGGAGGTCGTGGATATGGCAGAGCTGGAACCTGTCCAACCTGGTAATTACCTTACACTGATGACTGCCATGCCAAGTTGTCGTCTGTATTTATTGTGTGCATTTGTGTTGGGTTGCTGTGCTGTTGACTGCCTCTTTTGATGACTGCTTGTGGCGGCCTTTGTGATTGATCTGCGATCAGTTTGGAGCTTACTGCCGCATGTGGGAGGTGGTGGATATGGCAGAGCTGGAACCAGGTGACTGTCATATTGCGTGCATGCCAGATTTTTTGTCTGCAAATGGTGTGCATCTGTGTTGGGTTTGCTGTGTTGTTGACTGTTTCTATTTATGACTTGCTTGTGGCGGCCTCTGTGATTGATCCGTGGTCAGTTTGGGGCTTACTGCCGCATGTGGGAGGTGGTGGATATGGCAGAGCTGGAACCAGGTGACTGTCATGCCAATGTTGTTGTCTGTCTGCAAATTGTGTGTTTTTGTTCATCAATTATTCAATCTCTGTGCTGTGGACTGCTTCTTTTTTCAAGACTGCGGAGTTACACGTAGGCCATTCGTCTTCTTAGATGGCATGGACACTTATTGATGGTTTAGTTTAGGTGTCCCCTGCTTACTGCCGCATGTGGGAGGTGTTGGATATGGGAGAGCTGGAACCAGGTGATTGTCATGCCAACGTTATTGTCTGCAGACATTGTGCATGTTATCATCATCGTTGACTCGTTGCAGCCATAGCATCAGCTCCATCAACGGTGTGCATTTGTGTTGGGTTTCTGTGCTGTTGACTGCTCAGCCGTTGCCAGATGCCCAACATAAATGCACACCGCTTCAAGTTGAAACAAAGGTTTTGTGTTGATGGCCCTGACGACCAGCTTGGAGCTTACTGTCGTATGTGGGAAGTGGTGGATATGGCAGAGCTTGAACCAGGTGAATGCGATGCCAATGTTGTTGTCTGCATGACATGGTGCAGTTGTGTTGGGTTGCTGTGCTGTTGACTGTTAATCTTGACGGTTTTGGTTTCGGTGACCCAAGGGATCATGCCATGATGGGCCAGTTTGGAGCTGACTGCCGCATGTGGGATGTGGTGGATATGGCAGAGCTGGAACCAGGTAACCTGCAGCTGCAGCTGTTATATATATAACAGTGTTACTTTTATTTCTCCCTTGTTGCAGCAATTGCAATCGTGCATTGCGGCCGGTACTTTACTGTCTGCCTTGTGGTCACACACAGCTGAGCCGCCGTGTGCGACATGCAATAATTGGCCTTAGAAGGGCCTTAGAAGGGGTTAGCAGACCTCAACTAAGGCTGCTAAGGCACTATCAGCCTTAGCAAAACGGCCATCTTGCAGGTAGAGACAACAAGGCAGACAGTAAGGTTACATGCCGTTTCCTATGCTTGAATATCTGGATGGTGCTGATAGTTGTCACAACTGAGTTGCTGCAAGCCAGCTGTTTACCAGCGGCTGCGTGGAAGTTGGAAGACATGGCAGAGGGTGGCAGGGCTTGCAAGCCCCCCCTAGAGAATTCGAGCAGCTGGTGGAAGAACCTGGCCCAATTTCGATCAGCTGCCCACCAGGGGGCCTCTGTTTTGGGGGGAGGGGGGAGCAAGTGCATTTTGGGGGAGGATTGGTCGAAACATGCCCTGTTTCGGGCCCAAAATCTTCATCAGCAGGTCGAAGGCCCTTCCATAATTCCCGAGAAATGAGAAATGGAGCCTACGGCCCCAAAATATCGACCCATGTAGCTTGCGAGCCCTGGAGGGTGGGCACTCCCCAAAACTACGTGGGACCCCCCCTCTCCGGGGGAGCGAGCTTTGGCCACTTCCGCCCTGCAGCTGGCCACTTCGGCCCTGCAGCTCGTAGTCAGCCTGCACTAAGAATCGTTGATCATCACAGTGTGCGTAATCTGTATAAAAATATCCCGGGATATGCAGTTGTGTGCAGGTTGGAAAGAAATGGCAGAACTGGCAAAATGTCTGTGCCACCGTACACAAGGCTTGTGTACAAGGAGCAACGTATTGTCGTGAATGGTTGTGGGTGGGGGTGGGGGTTGTGGGATCCTGTAGCTCTTGAAATTCCAGATGCCCGCACCCCCCACCCCAGCACACAACTATCTGATTCCTCTGCCGAAGTTCACGATCTAGTCAAGCCTCAGCCAGAGATGGGATGCTTGAATAGTAATGCTGCGCCACCTTGCGTGCCATGGCATAGGATTGGGACTCCGTCAAGTGGTTATCACTCATTCAATGCTGTCAGCATTTAGTTGCCAAGTATCTGGCAAATTAGGGTGTAATTGTTGTGACAGTTTGGCTTCTATCTACAACATGCTGCTGTGGCAGATGGATAAAAAGTCAAACCGTCACAACAAATCTGCGACATGATGTTACAGGATTTTCGTCATTTCCATGGTGCACCAGTGTTTTACACAGGCTCTGCAACGTGGTGCTTTATTCAATGCCGTGCGGATTCAACAGCACGGCACTGCGTAAAGCACTACATTGCAGAGCCTGTACATCCTGTAGCCTACTGCCTTGCCCTAGTAGTATCCTGTACAGCATTTATTTCACCCTGGCTGCTGCAGCAGCACAGCATTGCAGAAAGCGCCACACATGTGCCGCCGGCAGGGCCTGCTGCTCTTCCCTCCAAGGGTCTGCATGACGCTGTACAGTGCAACATGTTGCAGCCTCAGGCTCCCAGAGCTCAATGAACCAGCCACAGGCCCTGCATAAACCTAAACCCTAAGCCCATGTTGCAGCCTCAGGTCTGCCTGACGCTGTACAGTGCAACATGCTGCAGCCTTGGGCCTGCGTGAAGCTGGGTTAGGTTTTGGGGTCGAACCCCTAAATTCATGTTGCAGCCTCAGTCACTGACGCTGTACAGTGCAACATGTTGCAGCCTCGGGCCTGGCTGACGCTGGGTTAGGGTGTAGGTTTGAACCCCTGCATTCATGTTGCAGCCTCAGTTCTGGTGACACTGTACAGTGCAACATGTTGCAGCCTCGGGCCTGGCTGACGCTGGGTTAGGGTGTAGGTTTGAACCCCTGCATTCATGTTGCAGCCTCAGTTCTGGTGACACTGTACAGTGCAACATGTTGCAGCCTCGGGCCTGGCTGACGCTGGGTTAGGGTGTAGGTTTGAACCCCTGCATTCATGTTGCAGCCTCAGTTCTGGTGACACTGTACAGTGCAACATGTTGCAGCCTCGGGCCTGGCTGACGCTGGGTTAGGGTGTAGGTTTGAACCCCTGCATTCATGTTGCAGCCTCAGTTCTGGTGACACTGTACAGTGCAACATGTTGCAGCCTCGGGCCTGGCTGACGCTGGGTTAGGGTGTAGGTTTGAACCCCTGCATTCATGTTGCAGCCTCAGTTCTGGTGACGCTGTACAGTGCAACATGTTGCAGCCTCAGGCTCAGCCTAAACCAGCCTCTGGCAGAAAGGGCTGTTTTTGTTCTGACAGTTCGGCTTTTCACCTTCTGCCACAGTAGGCTGCTGTGGCAGAAGGGTAAAAGCCAAACCGTCACAACAATCCTGCAACATGATGTTGCTGTATTTGCTTCATATCCATGACGAAGCAATCCTTCTGACAGGCTGCTGCAGCACGGCATCGCATAAAGCATCACATTGCTAAAAGCACCGCATTGCAGAGCGTGTTCAACCTGTAGGGCCTTGTGCCGCTGGCAGGGTCTGCTGCTCCCCGCCCCTCCCTCTCAGGATCGACATGTGGGACAACCAGTTCACTACTCGCTGCTGTTTGCAGCCATAATTCTAACATATGCCATACCTGGAAGCACATCAACACATTTGAGTTGAGTACAACTGCCGTGGCTGCCTTGCTTGTCATCTGTTTGCAGGTCTGTTCATGTTGAAATGGGATGACCAGAGCCACTTCAGAGGCATCTTCTCACTCGAGTGGTGAGTTTGGGGCCCCCAAGTATGAAACTTGTTATATATTCACCATTTATGGTGTTTATGCCTAGCAAAGCAGTCCTTTTCAGGGCGGGCTATGCTGGGTGGGTCTTTGCTGAGGTTTTGGATCTGGCAGGTGTTCTGCCACTGGGGTGATTTATGCTGGGCTTGCCGCAGGGCACTTTATGTTCCTGTTTTGTCGCTTCGCGACAAACAGTCTGACGCTTTGCGGCAGTGGTAGACGTTGCAATGGCTACCTCTGAAGAGTTGGTAGCCAGACTTCAGACTTTGGAGAACGAGTTTGCACGTATGAACACTCAAGCGGCCGGGCTTCTTCGTCGCGAGCGCCCGAGCCTTCTGTGGCCGTTCCTGCTGCTAGCACCAACGTGCGTCTGCCCTCGGCAGTTGGTGACGTCCCACATGTAGCTGAGAATCCGGTTCCGCGCGCAGCACACCTTCCTAAGACACCTGTACTGTTCGATATGCGCATGGATCGGGGCTACTTAGCTGTCAGCCAGGGCGGTAGCCCCGCCATGCTCCACGAGTACCGCTGGTCAGCGAGCGCCTTTAGCTATTTTAAGGACACAGTCGTAGAGATGGAGCGCATCATCCCAGCTCTACAGGACGAGGCGCAGCGCAGGGCTTTTTCGGTGCTGCTGGCACAGTTCAAGGGCGTGCTGGCGCTCATGGAGCAGCGGCTGGACTCCCTTAAAGTCTTCGGCGAGCACAAATTCCGCGAGCCGGGGCTGGTGGCAGCAGTGGAGAACGCTATTGCTGGCAAGTCTGACCTGCCTGTTACATCCAGCACTGTGCTGGATGCTGTGGCCAGCTTCAGGGACAAGAAGGTCACCACCGCTATCAAGCAGGGTGCCTCCCGGGACTACACAGCAGAGCAGCAGGGGCGCGGCAGCGGCCGTGGTCGGCGAGACCGGACTGGCCAGCAGCAGCAGCAGCAGCAGGGCGGCAGGCACCCCTACAACACCCGCCAGCAGGCTGCGGACGGCGCGGCCGGTGAGCGTTAGGTGTCATGTGGAGGAGATTGCAGGGTTTGGCAGGGCGGTGGGAAGCTTTGGGTGCAGATCCTGAGCTTGTGCAGGCACTGCGGCATGGGGTTGTCCCACAGTTTGAACAGCCACCGCAGCCTTACGACTATGGCGGGCCCTGGTTGGAGGGTGAGCAGCTGCAGGCGTGGGAGGCATTGCGTGATCATTACATGAGCATTGAGGCCATCAAAGTGGTTGATTCTCTCGAGTGGTGCAACTTTGCGTTTCTTGTGCCTCAGCATTCAGGTGGCTACAGGCTGGCAGTTGACTGCCGGCCCTGTAACTCCTGTGGCCCAGAGTATCCTACTGCTTACGACCATTTGTACACCCTGCGCGAGGCTATCAAGCCTCACGACGGCATGAGTGCGTTTGATTTGGCAGATGGCTACTTTCACATGTTCATTCACCCTGAGTATCAGAAGTATTTTGGGTTCCAGGTGCAGGGTGTGTGCTATCAGATGGTGGCGCTGCCTTTCGGATGGAGTGGGTTACCTGCATGGTTCATGCGGCTCAGCAGGCAGATTGGCACTTGGCTGGCAGATCCCCCTGCAATTCCTGCAGAGGGCGGTGAGGGCAGCAGCGCACCTATTCGCAATCGCATTTTTCTTGACGACTTTCTGCTGCTGTTTGCTCCAGGAGCCGATGGCCCCGGCGGCGTGGCGTATGCAAAAGCGCTGCTGTCATATCTGGGCCTGAAAGCTAATGAAAAGAAATCTTCCTGGGAGCCAGAAACTCGTAAGCTGCATTTGGGTCTGTGGGTGGACACTGCCAGCGGCGTCTTTTTGATTCCAGATGACAGGATTGTGAAGATCAAGACATGTGCCAAGGCGGTGCTGTCTGAGGTCAGCAGGTCAGAACGTTGGGTGCCAGCCAGGTTGGTGGCGCGCTTGGCTGGCCTGTCTGTGTGTGTGTCTCTGGCTTTTAGCGGTGCCAAGTTTTTTTGCGCGTGAGCTTTATGCTGCTCTGAAGGGCAAGGGCAGCTGGGCTGCCAAGGTGAAGCTCAGTAACCAGGCAGTGCGCGATGTGAAGGTGCTGGCTGCGTTCCCGCGGCGCTGGAATGGCAGCTGCATTTGGCCGCCAGCAGTTTCGCGTGTGGTGATTACAGATGCATCTGATGAAGGCTGGGGTGCGCTGATCCATGCAGGCTCCAGCGTCCTGTAGCAGCAGGGGCGCTGGGCACCTGGCATGCGGCGCAAGCACATCATGGTTCGAGAGCTGGCTGCAGTTCATTTTGCGCTGCGAGCGGCGCGTCCTGTGCTGCAGCAGCAGGTTGTGGAGTGTGTGATTGATAACTCTGCTGCATACTATGCCATCAAGCATTGGGCGTCTGGGAGCATTGACCTCATGCGTGTTCTGCGCAAGATCTTTTGGCTTTGTGACAGGCAGCGCATCACGCTGCTGCCCAGGCTGGTCAAGTCTGAGGCCAATCCAGCAGACTCTATGTCGCGCTTCAAGTGTGATGCAGAATGGCTGTTGGATCAACGCGTGTTCAGGCAGCTAGAGGCTTGGTATGGCCCCCACAGCGTCGATTTGTTTGCAGCAGCTGGCAATGCTAAGCTGCCCAGGTTCTACAGCATGTTGGGCGGCGAGGGGGCAGCAGGGGCTAATGCTTTGCTGCAGGATTGGGAGGGGGAAAATGCTTACTGTGCACCCCCATGGGCTCTCATTGGCCGGGTGCTGAAAAAGCTGCACAGCACATCTCATGTGGCGTGTACCTTGCTCGTGCCTGACTTCCCATCCTCTGCATGGTACCATGTGCTGCTGTCCCGTGCCAAGTCTGTGCGATGCCTGCCGCTGGGTGCAATGTTCAGGCGCGGGCCCCGAGGTTTGATCCGTGCTAAATGGCCGCTGCTGGCGGTGCGCCTGGAGGGCTAGCAAGCAGCAGTTTGTCCTGCGCTCAGGTGTTAGACTTGCTGGCGGAGCGGGCTAGGCCCAGGCGTGCAGCAGCGGCAGCAGCAGCAGCAGTTAAGTATGACTGCGAGGTGGATGCTGAGGGCAGTCCCTGGCTGCAGTTGTGTGAGTGGGCAGTTAGCAGGTTGTATCCAGCAGCGAGCAGCAGCGAACGCGGCGTGTTGTGCAGCGCACTGTGACATGCGTTCGCCGACGGCACTGCCTCTCAGTACATGTCAACTTTCCGCTTGTTTGCTGAGTTCTGCTGTGATCATGATCCTGAACTGCCGTGCCTGCCGCGACGCGCGAGGCGGTACATCTGTTTGCGGCGCATCAGGCGCAGACTGGTTCTGTTGCGGCCAGTTCTCTGGCTTGCGGTGTGTCTGCCATCAATGGTGTGCATAACCTACTGGGCTTGAGTGTGCCTGTGGTGGCGGATGCGCAGCATCGTTTGTTCATGAGCGGTTTAGGCCGCATCCTTGTGCCGGTGGCTCCTGCAGTGGAGCGTCAGCCTTTGCTTGCCAGCATGCTGGAGCGTGCGTTGACGGCCGTGCAGCCGCTGCACAGCAGTGGCGGTTCTGCTACAGCGCAT
>CADDIJ020002527.1:0-38753 GCA_902809745.2 Tetradesmus lagerheimii | reverse complement strand
TTCCATGTAATACGACAAAACAGAGTCAACAATAGTCTGAACTTGTCTCAACAGTAGCTGTAGCCAGTCGCATTACGCTATTGCTTTTCAAAGCGCCACTGTCCTCTGATCCACATGTGTAGTGCCACTGTCGGCTAGCAAGTAATTTGTCAGAGCAAGGCAACTCACGTTTCAGAAAGCTGACGCGCTTTGGCCCAACGGCTGCACTGCTGCCAGGAACAGTTGCCGCCCTCTTGCTGCCAGCTGCACTAGACAGGCCAGCTGCTGCTGCTGCTGCTGTTGCAGGCACTCCTTCCTCCTTTCCCTGCTGCTGCTTCTTGCTGCTGGTGCAGGTATCACTGCTGCCAAATGGCTCCAACGCTGCGTGCTTGAAAGGACCTTCAGAGCGAGCCTCCGTAATGACGCTGCTGCACTCAACTTTCAGTGCACCTGGCGCCGACTGGCCAGTAGCAGTATCAACACGCACCACGCGGGCCATTACTTCCCCCTCTTCTCCTGCAGACCGGGCTGCCGCAGCAGTTGCAGCAGCAGCAGCCGTCCCTGTCGTGTCCTTGCCAAGCTCTGTTGTGCCACCGTTCACCGCATCGTCGCCCTCATTCTCTGTATCCTCCACAACCGAAAACATCGGAGGCAGCGACACTTCGGGAGCACTGCTCACACACTTGCCACCGGCCGACCCCAGCTGCTGCTGGAGCTGGTTTGCCTCAACTTCTGCGCTTATGACATCCAGCAGGCTATACCTCTGGCTGCTCAACTTCCTGCTGGCAAAGCCATGCATTGACCTGCCAAACGTGTGGCCCAAACGCCGCATGCTGCGTGAGCTGCGCAGAGCAAACTTGTTCAAAGTGCGCGCTGTTGAAAACGGGGTGTCGTTGGCAGAATCACTTGAATCCGATGATGAGTTGTCAACATCAGGCAGCTGAAACTTCACAGCGCGACTTTTGTCCTTCGTTAGAGCAGAACTTGCTGCTGTTGCTGCTGTGTTGCCGCTGTCAGTTTCAACATCCAAGATCTGCTGGCGATCAAGCCTCTCTCCAGTGACAGAGTCCAGGTGCGCAAATGCATCAGACTTTCTTGTTTTTAAAGCCGCGCTTGCTTTCAGCGTCTTGGTGCGCTCGATCACTGTCATTGTCTGGTGCAGTGTCAAACCTGCAGCCCACAGGGATGTGTTAGTGGTTAGTTGGGTTTGAGGTGTTACGTGCGAGAGCTGTTTTTGTGGTTTGCAGCATGCACACGCATCCGCAGCACCTATCAGGTGCCCAGTATCCATATTCGATACCTGCAAGCTTATGTGCATGTTGAGTGCCCGTAGCAGTTTAGAACACTTGTCAAAGCAACGCAGCTCAGCCTCTGTGTTGTGAGCACTCTAGAAAACCCTCAACCTGAGAAACCGACCAGACATGGGCAAATAGAGGAGATATTCACCAAAATCTGCAAAGATGTGCCTATCGTCAAGCATACAGCAGACCAGCTCGCCTACCTGGGCGCTTCTCCTGCATGCCTTCAATCTGCTTCTTCAGCTTTGGCAGCAGCAGCGCAGAGATCAGGAAGCAGCTCAGCACCAGTGCCCCGGCAATGCTGATGCACATCACTGTGCTCAGCCGCAGCCCGCTGAGTGTTTGAGGCATGACGCCTTTGCTCAAAACGCGCAGGCTGGCCATGGTTAGGCCAGAGGTGGCCTTGCCAGCAATGAAAGCCTGCGGGATGCACACGTTGCAGCGCAGCAGATGGCACGAAGAGGCCAGAAATGTGTATTAGACGTGATGTTGGTGAAGCTGCATCTGCCTGCACACATTTCGGGGTGCACCTCATTATGATACCTGTGGGTTCAGGCGTTCGTTTGTTGCTGGCCAGCCAGGCGAGTAAATGTGACAAACCTGGGCTAAGGTGGCTGAACGTGGCCGTGTGAACCGCTGTACGTAGCTGCTCAGCAGGTGTGATGCAGCGCCTGTGCAGTGTGTTTCAAGCACAGCAGCCGACTTACATGCATGTAGCTTGGGCCAATAGCACCAGCCTCAGAAACCTGGCAGCATCAGCAGCGTGGCCACAGAATGCAGCAGCAGCAAGGCCAGAATTAGGTTCCTTATGTTCTGTTCAGTTGTACTGACATGCACTGCTGATGCCATACTTTACGCCCAATTTGCTGATATCCGGTCTGAAACACAATGCAAGATACGCACAGGGGTGTGCTGATTGCACAGAGTTATGCATTAGCAGCAGCAGCAGCAGCAGCAGAGCACACCAACACAATGCTGACACAGTTTTAGATAATGGCGGACATGCTTCTTTCAACTCACCGCCACCAGGATGACCAGCGCATCTGCGATGCCTTGCAGCGCCATGCCAACCGCCCAGAAGCTGAACGCAACTGCAAGCACAGCGGACCACGGCAATGCAGGGAACACCAGTGACAGCTGACCGAGCGGGATGGTAGCTGGCCCAAGACAGCAGCAGCTAGCACTACAGCGGTCCGTGGGTGTTCAGAGCATATGCTGCAGCCAGTCAATGCAGGGCCGTTTGGCCAGCACATGGTGAACAGTGTACGCTAGCCAAAAGACTGTTGACCGGTCAACATGCACGTAATGACGCTTTGCATCAGACATCACTATGGCTTGATTGCTATAGCTTGATTGGCGGTGTCATGACAGTGAGATGAGCCAGCACTGTTTTCAGACGACGCCTGCTGCCCACCCTTCGCAGCCTGGTCAGCACCAAGGGATGGCACGCCATACGTGTACACAATCATATCAAACTGCATGCGGCAGCAGCAGCGCCAGGAGCGATGTACGTTGCAGCTGCAGAAGTGTAAAGCCAGGCATTATGTGGCTGTGCAGCACACACATGTGCTCCCGTATGGGTTGCTGGCTTTGAGCTGCTATGAGCTGTGTGTGCTGAGCTGTGCATCACATGCATGTGTAGTAGCTGCCACACATGTTACAACGGAAGTACATCGACCGATATAGTCCGGTATAGGCAGCCGATCATCATCATCATGTTACCCATTAAGCCATAGCATCAACGCCAATCGGTATAGGCAGCCGATGTAGACATGGGCTCAACATTCTGAGACGTGAAAGATAGCCGGCCGCAGTCTCACCAGTGGCATCATGAGCAGCACGCCAGCAGCGATGCCGTATCCCCAGCGCAGCCTGCTCAGCGCGTCGGGCCAGAACTTGTGGCCCCAGAAGAACAGCGAAGGCTGCAGGATGATGCTGGTGATTGACATGCACGTCTGCAGCACCCGGGAGGGGTACAGGTGCTGCAGCACGCACAGCAGCAGCAGCAGCAGCAGTGGTTGCGTTGGCGTCAGGTGCTCAAAGCATGTTGTGCGGGGTGCTGTGCATATGCTGCCTAAGCTACTGCTGTAGCTGGTCTTTCAACGGCAATGTCAGGCTGACTTGGGAGATCTGCTCGTGCTGGCGGCACTGACCACTGTTCAGCATGCATCACACAGCAGCAAACCTGACACAGCTTGCTGTTCAGTAGGCAGAGCGGTACTGCACAGCAGCCTGGGGCTATTTATTTGGCACTTACTCCATAGAATGCATTCAGGAAGTCCATAGACTGGTTGACAGCCTCCCGTGGGGCCACCAGCCCTGCAGGTGAACAAACGAGCAGCATCGCCAGCTGTGGTCTGGTATTGCACGGAATTGCAGATGTTGCAGAAGCCATGTCTGTTGTTGTGGGAAGCAGGTCTGTCACACTATTGACCGCCTGTTGTGAGCTACCAGTTCTGCTGGTGTTGAGTCTGATACGCAGAGCCAGCACAGTGGTCAGTATGCCATACTGTTCGGCACAGTGGTCTATGTACACCGGTATATGCTTCACGATGCACAAAGCAAGGAATGCGCACATCAATGGACCTGTCATGCCATGGCACAAAAACAAAAACGCCGTTGTGCGCTTGTGCAACTGTCACGACTGCCAGAGCAGCAGGCTGCTTGCGGCTGGGTGCTGCTGTTTTTCTGCAGCGTGAAAGCTGAGCACGACTGCAAGAAAGCGTGATAGTGAAGCTGAAAATCATGCTGAGGCACGGTGGCGGTGTTACCTGTGCCCAGAAGGAAGAAGCATGCTAAGATCAACTTGTTCTGCAGTGTTGCAGCAGGAGCAGAAACAGCAGCAGCAGGGGTCTTCTCAGCCCTATGAACGATTTCACAGCAGCTGCGAGTCCCCTGTCCTTGCTGAGGCTTCTTGCGAACTTCCTGAGCAGCTGTGCATCACACGCGTGTTATTCGCTGCAGCCTGACGGCAGTGCAGCAGTCACCAACAGCAGTGCCACCAGCCGAGATACAGCAGCCCTGCACCGCGAGCCAAAGTCCCAACCTTCGCGCAATACTTGAACGCAGACAAAAGCATTCTGCAAACATAAATTAGCAGTCTGCATGCAGCTAGCAAGTCGGTTCGTGTCGTAAATGCTTCCGAAGTTCGTAGCTGCGACGTGCGTTACCCCTCGTCACCTTGGCCAGGCCTGCATCAAAGCGGTCTCCAGCCGTCATCGCGTCCCTTGATGAGTGTATCTAGTGCTATGAGCCGCTGTTTAATCGATTGACAGCTACCCTGTCGGGACGTTCATCGGTCTGATTGTTGGTACCGTTCTGTAGGTTGACTGTCAAGTCAGGTCTTTTGAAGCAATCTGAGCAAGAACTCGCAGTCGATATTGCTGCTGAGGGCAAGGTATGTTGCAGGATCAGTGTCACCTGATAAAACTGATGCAGTGTGACGGTGACAGCAGTACTGTGCATCACACCAGTCAAGGAGCCAGTGGCTGAAGGATCGTTGCTCTGATAAGCCTTTTCCCTTGCGTCAATGCAATAAAAACATCACGGGCCATAAAACGGGCAATCCTCACTGCGTGCAAAATATAAGTGCTGAATGCCTCACCATCTTTGTGCATGTCAAAGAGCGGATTGTCAGATCATAGGCTTGGCAAGCAGACCACTGCAAAAGAATGCCAAGGAATACTCCGAGTCGCAGTGAGGAACTCGCAAGTCAATGAAATCCAGCAGAACAGCCGGTAGGAGCACCGCCACAACCAGACACAGTCGCCGCGACAAACCTGCGGCAGGTTTGCAAGGCTGAAGCAGGTGCATTTTGCTGAAGGAGGCCTTGCATCTGTAACGCCACAACGAAATGCAACAGGCTGGCTTGTTTCAGCCTGACCTGTGTATCAAGCTGTCTGTGTGTGCGTCCAGCATAATGTATGCAAACTTTGCATTATCAGTAATAAGCCACAAGTAATCAGACACTGCCAGCCATATAGCAATACAGCACCCTGACCCAAGGATTGGATCCTTTGCCTTGTAGGGTGCCTCTCTGCAGAGCGGCACCACAAGCTGCCATGTGCCTGCAGGCAGCTGCGATTGGCTAAAAGCTCCAGCGTCACCCGCAGCGTCACCAGTGTACAGAGTCGGCCGCGTCACGGCACCAATTCAAACGGTCATAGGAGTGCTGCAGCACGATCTCAGCAGCAGCGCTGAGCTCTGCCGTAAAGCTGTGTAGACCTGCCGTGCTGCCCGTAAGCATAGCAGCCGCGTTGTCGTGGCTATCGTGCATTGACCGCCTCTGCTCGTACCACCAAAGTCACGTTCTGCCCCAGCATGCGTGAGCCTGCAGTGCCGCCATAGTTTGCCCACTGGCTCATCTCAGCGCGGCTGAGGGGGTTGGCAAAGCTGAAGAACTCCAACGTGGTGCTGCAGCAGCAGCAGCGGGCAGCAAATGAGGACGGCAGCAGGGACACATGCGTTCAACGTTGCGGCAAACACGTGCACGAGGCCAATGCAAAAGAAGGCGGGAGTTGCAGCTAGCCTAAAGCGCCGCAGGACCCTGACACTGCCTGTGGTCAAGAGCATCATAGCACACCACATAACACACTAAAAGACGGCTTGTCCATGCAAGACATACACACAAAGCTCCCACTCACGTAATGACCGCCTGCACATTTGAGAATGGGATGCCGTGCCCCTCCCCCGGGAACTGCAGCATCCAAGATCCCAGCAGCTTCCACGCCCCCAGCAGTGCATTGCGCACAGGCATCATCTTGTCTTGCACGCCGTGCAGGATCAGCACGCGGTTGGGCACCGCACCCAGCTTGTTGATGATTGTGCTGTCCATGAAGAACTTGACTGCTGCTTGACTCTGCTCCAGCAACGACTGCGGCCAAAGACGGCAGTAGGGGAAACAGGGTGGACGTTGCTTGAGGTGTGAAGAGATGTACAGGGGCACACGGGCGCCCAGATAGCCATTTGAGAGTGCTGCCTCTGCTGCATTATGTTCGCACATTGATCCGATGTGACATAGAAAGCAACAGTTTACTCCGCATATAGCTGGTACAAGAGCTGTACAAGCCAGAGGTCACTAGCCAACATTGTACTGCATACGGCATACATCCAGCGTGCCATGCTGATGCATGAGAGGATCCTGCGCAAAGGCCTTTGATCACGCCTGCACTATGCTGTCTTGCTGCCGCAACACTGCGGTTGACAAATATACAAGCCCGCTGCTATCACAGCATGGCATGCAAATCTGACGCGTGGTCTGCAGCAGACTATCTGCTGTGCTTGCTTGTGCTGTTCAGCTGCTGCGCACTCACCCGCTGTCCCAGCGGTGTGGCCAGTTTGGTGTTCTGGCTCTGGTAGAACGATGTGAAGGAGGCATAGAACGCACACACAGCTGCACAAGCATGCAGCAAGCAGCGAAACAGCGTGTGGTTACGCATTGCAGGACAGGAGCACAGTACACCAATCTGCATGGCTACAGAGATCTGTGCTAAGCACACTGGTCACCAGATTGTAGCATGGCCAGACGCAGGCAATACAAGCAACCCAGCATGCGCATGCGCGCACTTCAACCAGCTTCTATAGTACCCCAAAGCAGCGCTCACCTTCATCCTTCAGGCCCTGGGGGAACAGGTACGGCAGCATCGCAGTGTAGTTCTGCTCAAAGCGCGCAATGCTCTGCGTGACAGGCTCTGGCGGCAGCAGCGCATCCGGCCCTCCCGGGCTGCCTGCTGCGATGATGACGTTGCCAACCTTGTTGGGGTGATAGGCCAACAGGCCATAGCCCACAAACGCACCAACAGACCAGCTGCAAAGCAGGGCAGCAGTAGCAGAGAAAGCAGAGGCAGGAAGAGTCAGAGCTGCGGCATGGCTGCATTGGATGTTGTTGGTAACCTTGATGTGGCGGCAGGCGGGCCGGCCGCAGCCAACAGACGCAGCAGGCGACCATTGGTTGATTGGCAACCGCAGCCCAAGGGGCGGCAGTGTCCCCCCTTATAACCACGCCAGCTGCAATGCATGCTATGCCTGCTGGCGTGTGGGGCAGACGTCGCGTTTGTTGCTTGCATCCCTGGAATTGCCCCGTATTCATACCTCCATACGTCAGGCTGGTTGTGGCCCAGCTTTATGATGAGCACATTTGAGAGGGTGCAACAGCAACAGCTGCACATGAGTCACCTGTTATGCTGCTGCTTCTGCTGCTGCTGCTGCTTTGTGCTATCTGTCGCACCTCCATATGTCAGGCTCGTCAGCCCCAGCTGTATATGCGCACGTTTGCACAGCACAACATCAACAGCCGCACATGGATCCATTGTCACTCTGCCTCTGTTGTGTGCTGTCTGACTCACCGCCATCACCAAGTTTATCAATCACAGCGCTTACATCCGACAACATCCATGTAGATGCACAGGCTCACCTCCATATGTCAGGCTGATTGAGCCCCAGCTTCATGATGAGTGCTGCCGTGCTATTGGCCATGAGCGGGATGCTCAGCGGCATGCTGCTGTTGTCAGTGCTGAGCCCCGTGCGCATGTTGTCAAAGATGACCACCTCCCGGCTGTCTGCAAGCCGCTGCAGCAACTGTGGGCCGGGTGCCAGCAGCAGCAGCAGCAGAAACAAGGAGCAATAGGCGGCAGCGTCAGCATTGGAGGCTTGTTTTGTATCATTTTTGTGCATGGCAGGATGCACAGGAACTCTGTCTGTCGACACACAGCAAGCCTAGTGCCAGTGTGGTGTTTCTGGTTCATCTGCCTGTCATTGGTGCTATGCTGCATAGGTGCTGGGCGAGCACTACTGGACTCCGCCCAATCTCAGCAGTTGCACGCTGCTTGTTGCATGAGATGTCATAACACGCCAGGTCTGTTGTGTAACACTCACCGGTATGGGCCACATGTACATCGTCAAACCCCAGCCTGCACAGAAGCAGCAAGAGCAGCAGCAGGGGCAGTGTCATATCACTGCTGCCAGGTCATCCTTTTCTTCACTGTCCATCTGCTTCCAAATGCTTGCTAGGCACCATTCGCGTGGGTGCAAGATCCACACAGTCAAGCGGTGTTCCTAATCTGTGGTGAGCATGTTCCACAGGTGGCACATCTGCCAGGCACCTGAGATGTACGGAGCTGGCGCCGGGTCTCCCTGGCTAGTCCTGCTGCTGACACGCGTGAAGATCTGGACACAACAGCTACGACATGTCCGTGGCGCAAGCCCCTTTACCTGAGATGAACACCACTGGGGCCGGGTCCTTCCTGACCATGCTGAGCGCTGTGGGGCGCAGCGGTGGCAGGTCAGGCCGCAGCGGGCCAAAGCTGTGGTAGGCGTAGCGCACGCTGCCTGCAATGTAAGATGAACGGCACAGGCACGGCAGGAGGTGCAGGGTAAGCGGTGAAGGTTTTGGGAAGTGATAACGTGGCAGGGTGACCGTTACAGGGTTTGATGTGACAGTATGGGATGAGGGCAGCAGGCTTGAGCGGGCCAAACCTGTGGTAGGCGTAGCGCACGCTGCCTGCGGTGCGGAGCGGTGAAAGTGGCAGGAGTAATAGATGAGAGCGGCAGGCTAGAGAGCGTTGACCTGTGGTGGGCGTAATGCACGCTGCCTGCGGTGTGAAACAAGGGAAAGGCGCGGCAGGAGGTGGTACGAGTCGCAGGAGTATGGAAGGGGAGCGGCAGGCTTCAGAGCTGCATACATCTGTGGTGGGCGTAGCGCACGCTGTCTGCCGTGCCAAACAAGGGCGAAGGTGAGGCAGAGTATACAGAGGAAGCGGTGAAAGTGGCAGCAGTATGGGATGAGAGTAGCAGGGGGCAGGCTCAGCACACACTGCCTGCGAAGAGAACAGGCAGCGGCGAGGTTGAGTCACTTGGCAACACAGGAGTAGCAGCTGCAAAGTCCACACAGCACGCAAACTTGTGGCGCGCCGCATGCGTGCACTGGTGTTTGCAAGGTAGCATCCTGTGCTCCGTTACAGTGCACCTGCGTGGGTGCTGCGCTGCTGATGTCATCGTCCCCAAGCTGCAGGGACATTTCAGCAGCAGCAGCAGCAGCACCAGCACCAGCAGCAGCAGAGGGCGCTAAGCTGCCACTCACCAACTTGGATGAACTTCCTCTGCCCCACAAATGACACGTCATACATCACCGTGTTGTCCAGGCAATGCGGGAACGGATATGACGGCTTCCATGTCTTGCTGTTGTTGCCAGCAGCACCTCCAGCCCTTGGTCCGCTCGTAACACTTGCAGTTGAGGTGGGGGCGCCGAATGCAGGTGCCACTGCTGCCTCCGCTGCTGCTGGCGTTTGCGTGGGCACCGAAGGTTGCGACTCAGCAGCTCCTGCGGGGCTGCTTGGCTTGCTGCTGCTGCCGCCATTGCCACTGCTCATACCATTGCTGCTGCTGCTGCCACTGCTTGCAGGGTTAGGCCCTGGCATTGAGCCAGCCATGGGCCCTTGCTGCTGTGCTGATGCAGGTACCCACCCGGACGAGTGCTGCTGCTGCTGCTGCTGCTGCTGGTTGGGCACCTGCCCTGGCTGCTGCCCGGACATAGGCATGCCCACCCCTTGCGGTGGTGTGCCCCCGCCAACTTGCGCTGCTGCTGTTGCCGCAAGCTGTGCTGCTGCTGCAGCTGCTATGTCACCAGGGGGTGGACCCCTGATGAATGTTTTGCGCGTGGTAGTGAAGGTTTCTGTGGTCATAACGTATGAGTCATCGTCAGTTGATGCATCTGCGCTGTTGCCCTGGCCTCTGATGGTGCTGGAGCTGCTGCTGCTGCTGCCTGTGGTTGTGCTGTTTTGTTGTGATGTGGCTGCTGCTGCATGCAAAAGTAAGCTCAGCGTTAACAAGCAACCTGCAGGTGCAGCACATCAGGTTACAAAAGGTCAAACTGCTTGTGTCAGGGACCTGTGCAGCTCTTCTACAACCTCTGATGCACTGTGCCAGGGCGCAAGCTGCCGTATGATACTCATCATTCTATGCGCTAACTGAAGCAGTGCCCAGTGGCTGTCATGACACAACTTTGCTCCAGTGCTCTGGCTGTTGTAACTTGTACTTTGAGTTTAGGAGACAGGTGGTTTATGGCTGGGGCCGGCTACTTGGAGGTTTGCTGTCGTGCCCAGCAATAGAGGTGCGTGCCTGGCGTGCCTGACATGCACCAAGACTGGCGGTTGAGAGGGCTGGTTTGCTACATCATGAGCTCCACAGCTGCTGCTGACACGTGTATTTGTGAAGGAACAATGTCAAAGGCGCAGGGACCAGATCGCAAAGCGTGTTGTAAGAAACACCTTGAAAGCATGGGGTTGCTGCTGCTGCAGCAGCACTGTCACAGGTGGCTGGGCACGTTCGCAGGGCCAGATACAGCCTCAAAGAACAGCAGAATACGCATTGACGACGGTATGCAGGTGATGATTTTGCTCACCGAGCTTTGCCACCCGGTGTGCCTGATGTTCCCTCCGCAGAGTCATTTCGCCTGAAGAAGACGCTTCGCCTTACTGCTATTGTACTTCAGCCATGAGGTTCTTAAGCGATATATGTTGCCGTGCAGGCGTCCACAGGGCGACCGTGTGTCGTAGCTCTATTTCAACAAGAAGTGTGGAAAGAAGCCTGCTGATTCAATCGCTGAAGGCGTCGAACACTTCACAACATATATTTTACGTTGCATTGCATGGAATGGACCTGTACTCTCTGAGCTGCACGCAGATAACACCAGCGGGGCAAGGAGGGTGACAATCTCCTCACCTTCTCAGCAGGTGAACGTAACGAGCAGGCTGTGGTTACGTCACCCTATCACCGATGACCAAAAATAGACTCGGTGGCAATCCCATGGGCGCGATGACAACTTGTGCTGGCAAGTTGCTGTCGGCATGCTATTTCTGGCAGCGGCTGCCTGCAGGCTGGCCATTGTTGTCATGGCGCATGACGGTCAGGATCGTGGTCTGGCCAGCTGTGTTGAAATTGCACATGATCATCATCATGATCAAATTACCAGATCAAGCCATAGCATCAACGCCATCGGCCCCGTTGAAATTGCACATATCACCTGGACAGCGATCGCGTACTGGTACACAGAGATCCAATCAACAGTAGTTTGTCCACCCGTGAGCTCACACCTAACAAGCCGAGGCTGACCTTCCCGGGGCTGCCAGCACATCCCAGCTGCTGGCACCATCACGCGTGCTGGCACCATCATGGGTGTTAACAGCACATTGCACAACACACCATCCTGTGGTGGCAACTGACCAGGGTGCAGACACCTGCAACTACAGGTTTGGTCAGCCTACGATGTGCAGAGATCACAATGCATACTTGCATTGCCTGCCTACAGAACCTGACACATATCCTACACTGCGCAACATTCCAAACATGCCCCAGCAGCTTCACTCCCCAAGCTGCTCGCAGAACTGCTCCCCAAGCTGCTCGCAGAACTGCACCACAAGCTGCTCGCAGAACTGCACCAGCACAAGTGACACGAGAGGCATCCTTTGCGCCAACCACACCAGCAGCAGCGCACCGCTATATTGCATGCCGACTCAAACAATCCACCTGGAAGTCCTCCCGGCAGGGAACAAAAGATAATGGTACACGGTCGACCGCACACACTTTCATCAACGTCTCGCCCACAGGCACCTGATGCAACTCTTGCCTGGCCCCCAGCATCCATCAACTTTCAGCAATCGCCGCAATCTGACCAGAGTTGCAGGCTGAAGTACGTAAACAATACGAGGTATAGCAGCATAAGTATACCAGACCACCAATCAAGCACCCTCGACTGCCGTTGCACAAACTTGTCTGGGCCAGTGCACATGCTGCAAATCCAGCTCGCGTCTTCATGTGCTACAGTAGTGCTGCATGCAGACCATATGCGCGCAGTGCCTGACACGCACCCAAGTGCTGTATGTGCGTGCAACTGTGCACCACATCAAAAAGAACAAGAAAGAATAGCCACATTCAACAGTCGTGAGCAGCTGCCAGCAGCACGCAGATGATACATGCATGCGTGGATCAGCTCGTGCAGTGGAATTTGCTTTGCTCTGTAGTGTACAATCCAATCGCAAGCCTGAAGTGTGCTTGCTTCACAATCACACCGTCTTGGCTTCACTGCAAGGCCGGCAACATACCAGGCGGTACACGCCAGGCGTGCGCGCGAAAAACACCAAAATGCGCACCACGCCACATCATGCAGGAGAGATTCTGCGCCACGCAGACATACATAGAATTTGACATGCCGCGCCCAATACAGCCAGCAGCACACGAAACAATTGTAGTCAACAAAACACACACGCCCATGTGAGGAGCACCCAGACTGGCACCTGTGCGGCACCATGCTCCCTCCAATCACCACAAGTCACACAAACCACACCACCACCCGCATAAGCAAAGCATTTCAAGCACAGTGCCATGGCAGACGCACACACCAAGCGTGTGTGCACTTGGGCAACTGCAAATGCACTGAGGCACAGCAACATCACAATTGCAAGAACAAATATACTTGCACAGGTAACATATGTGACACCTTATACTGCAGAGACGGGACAACACAAGCGGCCAACAACGCACCTGGCCGTACTGATGCGTACTTGCTGCACCTTCATTCGCCAACTGGTGCACACTTGCCGCACCTTCATTCGTAAGTACTCGCTGAAACCATAAGGATCTGGCACGCTGACAGCGAACATACATGTCGCATTTCATTTGGTTTTTGTGAACACAAGCTTCAGCCTACTGCCCAGACACCGTCCTACTGTGCTCTGGAAGCAGCTCCATCCGCAAAGCACATATGGAGCAGGCAACATGGGCTATATGTACGACTGGCAGGAACATCTTCAGCCTGCGGTTTGCATGCCGCCTGTTGCTGCAGCTTGTCATACACATACGCACAATGCATCCACCATGCTGGCTGTGCGTTGCAGCACAGCCAACAGACCACAACAGTCTCGCCCCGCAGCTACTCAAGATCACGCCAGCAGTGCGTATGCAGGCTACCAAAGTACTACGCCCACACCTTCAGCGAGTGTTGGCTTGCACTTCACCTTGCAGTGCCCGCCACAAGATATGAGCATCAAGCACTCCTTGTCATCAAAGAAAGTTGAACAGTAGAAATCGCAACTCGAGATGCAGGCAGAAAGCAATGGTCTGCTGCAATGCATTGCACTGCCTTGTGGTCTGCATTGGTAGCAACAAAGGACATACTACTAAGCATTGCTGGCAGGGGGCCAGCAAGGCATGTCCTGTGCTGCTGATGGCAGCAAACGTCACACCTTGCTACCCACAGCTGTCATACAGCAGACCATGAAGACACCACACATGCGACATTAATGGCGCCACCTCTTGAGCCACAACACGCAACATGCGCTGATAGCACGGCCTGCAGCTGCCATGCTGCACGCCACTTGCAGGAGCTGCTGCAGCGCATACATGAGCGCATATAACTGCACCAGCAGCTTTTACAGTACATCATCGTCAGCCAGCAGGGAGTAGATCACGCCCATGTCAAACACCTTGCTCAGCACGTTGTCGACAGCAAAGTCGACCTGCTTGCCTGTCACGCTCGCTGCTGAGCGCCGCACAGCCGTCATTGACGTTATAACGGCCTCCTTAATGTCAACACCCAGGTTCTGGCGCTTGTTGGCAGCTGCTGCTGCTGCAGCAAGCAGAATGGCGCCCAGCAGCACCGCACTGGCAGTGACAGCCTCGCTTGGTGTGACACTCCTGAAGATGCTCTGCTCTGTGGCCAGCTCAGCGCCCAGTGCCACAAAGAAACCGATCTGCAGGGTCAACAGCCACAATATAACACAGTCAGGCGAATGTTCAGGGATCTGTGACAGTGTGATATGAAGAGGCACGGCATGCATCAAGTCGCCATCAAGCCGGTATGGTGAGCAACGTAGTTGCAAACACAGCTGGAAGTGCAAAGACACCTTGCAGCATTGCATTGCAGGGCCCTTGAAGAGGCAAGTGTGCCAAGCTATTGCTGTCGATCATATATGTACGCAAACGCTGCTGCTGCTGCCGCTGCCAGCACAGCGCAACGTGTTTGTTGCAGCTCACCATGGCTGATCTGCCTGCCACTGTCTCAAACTGCTGCACCTGGGCCTGCATTTGCAAGGGAAGCAAGACAACAGAGGGTGAAGCACGGAAATGATTCAAACAGCAGGTGCACAGACCCCAATGTGGTTGTACATGGTACAGCCTTTTGTCTCCCTGGAAGCAAGCTATCACTTCATGTTCATGTGAGGTGCTGAGGCAGCAGCATGGTAGGGATGGCAGCATGCGGATGCAACGTGTGTGGGTGGGACACCTCCAGGGGCGGGAAAGCTTTTGGGCGTTACAGCCAGGCAGCCCTGCCCCTCGCTTGCACAGGCACTCTACTGCCGTAAACGACACAAGAATGCATAAAATACCCACCTCAATGTCAACAAGGGAGCTGATTAGTGACATCACACGCAGGCTGCCTGAACTGCCGCTGTCATTGCTGCCGCTTGATCGCTCGGCAACACGAGGGATGGTTGTCAGCAAAGCTTTTGTGACAGGCTGCTGACGCCTGCTGTTGCGCACTGCAACCCGTGGCAATGCTGCTGCCTGCTTGCACTGAACGCGCTGCTGCTGCTGGGTCTTGAACGACTTGTTCATGATCACAGACATAACGGTCAGGCGTTACCGAATACGTGCTCGAATGTCTGTGTTGAGTGCGATGATTAGGGCCACTCGAACAAGGCGTTGTGGGCAGCAGTAGTCGGCACCAGCACCCAGCCACGTTTGTGTTGAACAAAGATGTACAAGTGGTCTGACAGCGTTGCCCGACACTCCTATAGCTGGGAACGGCCAAGGCAGTGAAAAGGGCGGGCTCAGTGTTCTGTCACAAACACCTGGCACCAGCTCATACTTTGGCTGGTTGCTGCTGCAATGTCTTTTTGTCTCGCAGCACTCACAATGGGCTTCTCTCCCGCGTGCACGGCGCGTCGTGCTTTTTCAGCTGTTTCTCCAACGCACTTGCCACTGCTGCCTCTTGCATCAAGCCACAATAGCCTATAGACATGCCCTTGGCAGGCTGATGGAGCTACCGAAGTCTTGCAATATGCAGCCGGCAGCAACGGACCGCTACACCAAGCTCAGGAGCTGGTTGCAATGGGTGCTGGTTGCTTTCTGCTTCTTTGTCACCCTGTACCGCTTGGAGATGCCCTGCAATCCAGTGCACAAGTCACTGAACAGCATAGAGTACGCAAAAGCAGAGTTCCACGGCAGCAAAGCAGCCAGAGCAGCAGCAGGAGCTCAGCAGCAGCTCAAACCGCTACCACTGGACCCTGACTGGTGCAGCACGAAGCCGCGGGATGTCAGCAGCTGGGCACGTGCAAGCGCAGCACAGCCTCCTTTTCAATTTCCACGGATCATTCATCAAACTGTAGAAGACAAGTACAACATCTCCTGCGAGGTGCTGGAGTGCATGCAGGTGGGGTTGCAGCGCAGCGCTGCTGCAGGGGCATGGCCAGCCAGCAGCAGCTGGCAGAGCAGTCCAGCTTGCAGGAACACAACAACAGCACTATGAGCAGCAACAATGAGCAGCCACAAGCATCAACCCAGGGTGGAAACCTGTGGCAGTAGTGGTGCACGCAACCAAAGACTGAGCAGTGCAGCTAGGGACCTAAGCAAGCAGCAGCAGATGCAAGCACACCTAGCAGCGCATGTGTGTTGTGCAGCAGGAACTACGCGCAGCCGCACGGTCATCCTGCCTACATTCAGCAGTGTCAGCTGTGTTGCAGCTGCAGCAGCTGCATCAATGACGAGTACCAGCTTGCAGTAGCTCTTGTTCTAGCAGGAGACTGCCAGCATGAGCATCTGCTGCCAGAAATGCCGCTGAAGCAGCAGAAGCAGCAGTGGCAGAGAACAACCCAGCAGTAGCGGAGCATAATTCCACTTGTGTTCCAGCTGCTGCACGCAGAAGCCTAGCAAAGTTTCTGCAAGCAGCAGCATGTTGTCAGCAACCCCCAGGTACCCCAACCACCATCTGCTCACACAACACACTGCCTCGCCCCCAAGTTCACTTCTTGCTGTGTGTGCGATTCCTGTCCGTGAATCCAGACCTGGAAGGACATGAATCCTGGCTTTGAGCATCGGCTGTACGATGCAAAAGACAGACTGGAATTCATATCAAGCCACTACCCTGAGGTGTTGCAAGTGTACCGCTCACTATCAACAAATGTGGAGCGAGCAGACATGTGGCGCTACCTGGCGCTGCATCACTTTGGCGGTGTGTATGCTGACTCAGACGTGCGCTGCACAAAGCCGGTGTCAGAATGGAACGCAGTCAACAACCACGACGCTGACCTACTTGTTGGAGTGGTGTACACTGATGCAACTGGCATGGTGACACGCGTCAACAACTTCATACTGGCTGCAATGCCGTGCCACCCTGTAATGGCAGCAATGCCTTTCACCACCATGACGAGAATTGCTGCAGCTGGGCTTGCCAACAGGTCAGTTGGCTGGGAGAAGGGCCCTGCACTCAGTGAGGCCGTTATTGGCCGCACCGGACCAGCAGCACTTACAGCGACAATAGGCGACTATGCACAGCGCTTAAACGCTCCGTGGCCAGTAAATGGCACACAGGGGGCTGCAGGAGATGCTGTTGGCAACTTAGTTGCTACTGTACGGCTCATGCCGCGCAACATCATGACCATGGGATGGGAGACGGCAGCAGAAAAGATCAGCTGCGAAGAGGCCCTAGCCAGGAACCCTGGGGCTTACATCTGCCACCAGTACTTTGGCACGTGGAAGGCGAGCTACAACCACCGGCCTGCACTTACCTACAATGAGAGCTGTGTGTATTGGGGGCTAGGAGGTGAAACGCGGCCTGTGCTGCAGTTGCAGCCTAAGGGTGCGGTTGGTGGGTGGGGTGATGCACCGGAAGACGTGTTTGGTTTAGGGTCTGCCCAGATGGCCGCAGATGATGGCAGCAGCAGCAGCAGCAGCAATGATGCAGATGAAGCAGGGGACACAGATGATGCTGCAGATGCTTTTGCTGGTGACAGCGGCACAGATGGGGAGGAGCAGCAGGCAGTAGAAGGACTAGGGGAAGACCAGGACAGTGATAGTAGAGGCAGCTTGGGCGGCGGCAGTAGTCAGAAGCAGGTAGCAGGAGCAGCAGGGGATGATGATGAACCGGGGCAGGCAGAGCAGTGATGCATACGACTTATGTACCCTCTGGGGCCAGCAGCACAGTAGGATGTGTGCATCACGTCGCAGCTGGTTGCTGGCATGCTGCTGTGGAGTGTGCGCAGCGATGCTGCAAAATGCTTGTGGGTGGCAGGGCAGCAGAAATTCTGTTTACTGCTCAGCGGGCCGCAGCAGCCGTCGTCAGGGCACGTCCGAATGTATCTCACTGCGTATTTATGTTTGAGGCCGGTGCACGCTGCCGCAATGCAGTGAACGTGTTAGGCCCCGCGGCGTGCTAACATGTGAGAAGCCAGCGCGCTGAGAGATGCGCTGCAGGGATGGCTTCAAAGACAGCATACTGAGACCATTGCACCGTGACGGTGTTGGTACTGCGCTGCAACACTCTGGCGCTGCAAGATGCGCTGCCTTAGCATCAACTGCAATTTCTTTTGATTTTTGTCTTTCGGCAGAGTGCTTGTTTGCATGCAGCCTTCAGTGGCGGCACATATCGTGCCATGACTGGTGCGCAGCAGCTGGCTGAGACGACTGTGGTTTCTCATTTACTAAACGCTGTGACAGCGCTATCTGCTGAGCAGGAGCAGCTCATGGAGCAGCTTATAGCAGGTGTGGAGGCCTCCTTCAATGCTAGAGGCAGCAACAGCAGCAGTGAAGTTGATGTGACTACCAGCGAAGCAGCGCCAATCTCCAACAGCAGCAACACTAGCAGCAGTAATGGAGATGTCCCAACAGCAGCAGCAGCCCCGCCTTCTCTTGAGGAGGTGGCAGAGGCAATTGCAGCTCTTAGGAATGGTGCAGCAGGTGGTGCTGATTGCATCACTGCGCCCTTGCTGAAAGCTGGGCCGGTGATGGCACAGTGGCTGCATAGAGTGATTTGTGCAGTGTGGGTGTCTGGCAAGGCCCCAGTTGATTGGAAGCGTGTTTTACTTGTGCCGCTCTACAAGGGCAAGGTTAGTGCTAAGTTGACAGGCAACCATAGACCGATCAGCCTACTTAGTATACCTGGCAAGGTTTATGCATTGCTGCTGCTCAGCAGGGTGAATGCTCAGATAGAGTCGCAGTTGCTGGATTGTCAGAGTGGTTTTAGAAAGAACAGAGGTCTGTCTGATGCTGCCTTCACGTTGCGAATGCTTATGTCTAAGTGTCGCGAGTACAAGCAGCCGCTGTACATGGCTTTTGTTGACCTGACAAAAGCATACAACTCCATACCAAGGCATGCACTTTGGTGTGTGCTGCGTGCATATGGAGTCCATGACAAACTAGTACAGTTGCTCACCGATCTGCACACAGGCACTCAGGCAGCGATCAAGTTGGCGGGTAGAGTAGGACAGTGGTTTGACATCAGCACTGGGGTGCGGCAGGGATGCGCCATCGCTCCTTTGCTGTTCAACGTGTTCTTTGATTGTGTGGTTAGGCAGGCACAGGCGGCTATGCCAGAGGATTGTGGTGTGCAGCTGTCTTACCATGCAAATGGTGAGCTGTTCCAACGGTCAGCTGGTGGTGCTTCCTGTTTGTTCACCATCTCCACATTGCTGTATGCAGATGATATGGTGCTCATGAGTTGTTGTCCAGAAGAGCTTGAATGCATGCTCAGGACGGTGGATGACATTTGCAACAAAATGGGCATGTGCATCAATGCCAGCAAAACAGAGTTATTAGCTCTGACACCATCTGCTGACGGCTCGCTGCTGCAAGGTGTGCAGCTGTCAGGTGGGGTGGCAAACTATGTGCTTAGCTTCAAGTACCTGGGTGGTATTGTGGATACAACTGCCACTTGTGATGCAGAAGTGAATGCCCGCATAAGCAAGGCTAAAGGCAAGTTTGCTCAGATGCAAAGACTTTGGGGGATGAAGAACATGTCTGCGAGTGTGAAGATGCGTTGCTATAATGCGTATGTGTTGCCTGTTCTCATGTTTGCCAGTGAGTCGTGGGCATTGACTAAGCGGCAGACTGAGCGCCTGGAGTGTGTACATTCTAGCTGTCTGCGGCAGCTGTTGCACGTGCGGCTATCTGATAGACACCGTTTGGTAGATATCAGGAAGCAGTGTGGCACAGTCAGCCTTGCAGAACACCTTACGGCGGCTCGCCTGAGGTGGCTGGGGCATGTTGTACGCAGGGATGAGGGCAGGCTCCCCCAAGTTGCTCTGTTTTCGTCATTGCACGGAGTTACAAAGCGGCCTAGGGGTCGGCCCCCAATGCGTTGGCAGAACTGTGTACACAGCGATTTACAGCGGCTAGAACTCCCTCATAAGATGGATGAGTTGCGTGGCTATTGTCTTATGAGGGGCGCTTGGCGGTCTATGGTCTACAGGGTTACACAACCTGACGCTCTGGGGGCTCCCCTGCAGCGTTCCCGTGCCCCCTCTCACTACAGGCAGCAGCAGTTACTCATGAGACAGCAGCGCCTGCAGCAGATGTATCCGGTTACTAGTGAGCCGCTTATGATTGCTGGTGTGGGTTGGTAGTGCCCCTGTGGGAGGATCCATCCCACACGCGAGTGCACTGACGCTGTGGTCCAGCTCAGGGCCATCAGTGATTAGTGTTTAGGGCGGCCATTGAATGAGAGACCGTGCCGGGCAAGTGCTTGTGTGTTGATGGTTTTGGCCGTATCTGGCCCTAGCTTGTGGGTTTGCACCTACCGGTTAGGAACCACTAAAGGTGGTTTGGGAGTGGCTCCCTTCTTGGGTTCCTCTCTTGCTAGAAAAACGTGTAATTGATTGATTGATTGATTGTGACAGCGCATGACACTGCCAGTGTTGAACATCCACATTTTGAAAATGTGTGACAGCGTCTGGCAGTGTCCAGCCTGGCGTACCCATCCAAACTCAGTTCCAGGCTGGTTTGAAGTCATACTGTCAGTTGGAGATGTGCATCCAGAGATGACTCATATGACTTGTATTTTGGCAACTTGCAAACATGCATGTGACTTGTATTTTGGCAACTTGCAAACAGCCTCCCCATGTAACACCCCCAACCAGTGACTCAGATTCACATTTTGGATGTTACACTGGGAACATCGCCAGTCCTCGAGCCAATGACAGGCTCATTGGGCACCACATCAACCATCTACCATCAGCTGGATTCGGCCAGTGACTCCAGCGCACCGGCATGCTGCAATATGGCAAGCGCCCCCGGGGCGATTGAATCCTGACTACACTCAGTGTCGAACGGCAATAGGGGCATGCAAAAACGGAGCATGCCACACACATCAAGCTGCATCCATGGCAGTGCGCAACCACAGACGTGACACCACCATACTATGCAGGCCGCAGCCTGCGGCATCAAGCCCACGGATGCGGGCTGCAACGTTGCAGGCTAACGCTGTGAAAACCGCCCACCATAGCTGCAACAATTGTTGCAACTATACTTGCAGTTTTTAGCTGATCCATCGCGCTGCCGAAGCACGTTTGAACGCGCGACATGCAACAACCGGTTGCCAACTACATATCATGATGTTGCCAATTTGACGGATGCATATGCAGTGGCTGGCTTGGCCGCCACTTGGCTATGTCAGCAAACGGATCCGCTACGTTGAGCGGCTTAAGCCTGTCAGAGTAAACACCTGGTGTGGCCCAGGGCCTGGCAGGCGGCCTGCAGTCAACCCTAGTATGAGCACCAAACGATACAATGGGCATGATAATAGCTTTACACAATCAAATCACACACACTTGAGCAGTTCTGCACACTAATAACAACTGGCAAACTTTGTCACAGTTTGCAACTGAGACAACTTCAACTGATCCTGAGGCTCGTCTCCAATGCCATCAACTTCAGCTTGTGGCACCTGCTGCTGGCAGGATGCCACATATATATGAGTTCAACTGCATGATGCAACAACTTGGCACACATGAGCACGTTTAACCCATCATCATGATGTGCCATGGCGCCCAGCCGCTGGTGATCAACACCTGCAAGTTTGCTGGCCAATATGCCCTGCGGAACCTCATTCTACTTGTGTCTGTACATAACATGTTCTGTCCAAAAAGCAGACATTACATCCATGCGGGATGCTCTCCATCTTATTCTGCAGAAATGCACAGCACGCTGAAAACAAGATATGTACTGCTCTTCTGATCCAAACGGGAAGCACCACAACCCCGCTGCAGCACCACTGACCATGACGAACGTTAATGCGCCCAACACCTTTGTGATCTGCCTGCTGCTTGCATGTCAACGCCTCAACGAACTCCATCTTGAAACGGTCTGCAATAAGCAGGCTGCAGTACTGCTGCTGTTGGCATGTCATCATGCCAATCTGATTCCAGGGTGACTATTCCTCTAAGAAGGTGCCAGTCATTCCTGCAGTGCCCTGGGCGCCTGCAGGTGCAGCTGCCATGCCCTGCTGCTGACCAGACAGCATGCCTGTCACTGCGCCTGACAGGCCGGTCTCTGGGCCGCCATGCAGCGCGATGTAGTTGGCATACTCTGCCTCGCTGAGGTACATGGGCCCGATGCCGTATACTCCAGACGCCAGCAGAGCAGCAAGGCCGGCTCCTGCAGGGGGGCACATTATGTTGTCAAGAAGGATTATGTTGCGACTGGTGTTGGCGGCAGTTGCTTGCTGCCTTGATGATGATAAAAACTGATAAAAATTGAAGCGACCCAACGCTGTATGGCATGCTGGTGCTGGCAACGAGCAGAAGTGTACTCGGCTGGCCACATACGTTCCGTCAAGCAAACCTCACTCCATGTACTTATGTACTCAAGTACTACACGCTGCTTGTCTGATGTCTGTAAGTTCTATCTTTGTTATGCATTGCTGCTGCGCCGCCCACCTGTGGCCTGTGCCAGCAGGTACATCCACATGACGCGCCACGCGCAGTCGTACACCAGCGAGCCGGCAAACGTGAGCGCGGGGTTGAGCGGGGAGAAGCCAGTGAAAGGGCCGCCTGCATTGGCAGCAAATGGAAGATCGGCCAGAAGGATCAGAAAAAAAGAGATAAAACGGATAATGACACACACGGGCTGTTGTGAGCCTTGATGTCATTTGGGGGCATCACATGCGTACATTGCGGCTTGTGCTTGGTACAGGCTGTGCTTGTTGGGGGTGCCCTAGCTGAGGTTGCGTCCTAGAATAACGCAAACGTGAGCGCAGGGTTGAGCGGGGAGAAGCCGGTGAAGGGGCCGCCTACATGCATTGGCAGCGTTGTGATATTGGCAGACATGCACACTGTTGTGAGCTTTGACGTCATGCGGAGGCATTGTATGCGCACTTTGTGTGTACACATGCGTAGCATTGCGCGCCTGGTGCTGCACAAAGGCTTTGACTACTTTGACTAGGACTGGCAGCAGCACTTAGCGCCCAAATGCCTCAAGCACTCAGCTCACGCGACAGCACCTCGTAAGTGTGCCCTTACTGAGGTTGCATTATGAAATGCTTTCATGATGCCCCGTCAGCTACGGCACACTGACCAGGCGGCTGGTTCATAAACTATCAACACCTGGCCTGAGAGTGGGCCCTACATGACTATATTGTCCTTGCAGGCTGCATAAACTTGCTTACTCTGTCTGGAAAGCCATGGTGACAAACTCTGCAAAATGGGCTCAACAAGTTCGGAACCTAGGGAGCACACGCCGTTCAACTGACTTGCTCTCTGCAAAGGGTGCCCAATTATGATAATCCAATGGCGACGACCAACCCCGACTCAGTAAAACTGCCAGTCACCTCATGGGAGTTGTAACAGTTACGACTCGTCACCAATGAAACCCACCTGTGGACAGCACTGCGAACAGCGCCAGGCCCACGTAGAGCGGCCCGAAGGAGCCGTAGCTGGGCCGCACAAACAGCGCGGGGTAGGCGATGCACACAAACACAAAGGTGGCGAGCACCTCCCAGAAGAACAGCGGCGTGCCGCCCAGGCCCTGGGGCAGGCGAGCAAACCGGCAACAGGCGAGCAAACAGGCACCGACAACAAGTATAAGCAGCAGTGTACACAGCATTGCAAGTAGCAAGGCTTGGAGTCTTCAAGCATATGATGCTGGTAAAAAGCCTGGCGCGTGTTTTGGCACTAGTAAGGTTGCTGGCTGTGCCAAAGCACATGATGCGTGTCAGTGGCCCCCTAGGCATGCCAGCACCTCCCAGAAGAACAGCGGCGTGCCGCCCAGGCCCTGGTGGGCAAAAACAGATGGCATGCAACAAAATAAGTGTAAGCAGCAGTGAATACAGCAGTGTGAACAGGGGGGTATACAAGCATGTGGACATGGTGCTGCTAGTACTACTCCCTAGTAGGGAGCCTGGCACACCACGAATTTGGCAGTGCTACAGTTGCTGGCTGTGCCCATGTCGCAGAATGCCGCATGCTTGTCAGTGGCTAGGCCCCTAGCATGCCAGCACCTCCCAGAAGAACAGCGGTGTGCCGCCCAGGCCCTGGCGCCAGCAAATGTGAAACACAAGCAGTTTGAACAGCAAGGCATATGTGTTTCTATCATGTTAATGGACGCAGAAGAACAGCGGCGTGCCGCCCAGGCCCTGGTGGGTAGATGTGGAACGAGAACAAATGTAAGCAGCAGTGTAAGCAGCAGTGTGAACAGCAAGGCATACTGTTCTCAAGGCCCTGGCCTGGGAACGCGAAATAACAAGTGTACACAACAGTGGAAACAGCAAGCAGTGAAGGCATGGGCTTATCAAGCATGTGATGGACATGGTGATGCTGGTGGAGAGCTTGGCGCATGCTTTGGCACTACTGCAGTTGCTGGCTGTGCCAGAGCGCAGGATGCTGCATGCGCATGCGGCTGCGTGCGTGTCAGTGGCTCACCAAACGGGCGAGGTTACCCATGTAAGGTTCATAATGTGAAACAATTGAAATGTGGCTAGGCCCCTAGCATGACAGCACCTCCCAGAAGAACAGCGGCGTGCCCCCCAGGCCCTGGTGGGCACAGGTGAAACAACAATACGTGTAAGCAGCAGTGTATACAGCAATGTGAACAGCAAGGCATGGGGTTATCATGACGGGCATGGTGATGCCGGTAGAGAGGCTGGCGCGTGTTTTGGACCAGTACAGTTGCTGCCGGTGCCAAAGGGCGGGACGCTGCATCAAAGCCAGCTGCTTCAGAATCAGCAGCAGCCCACCTGTACAGGGGTGTGGCAGGATGGGGCGTATGTGGAGCCGAAGGAGAGGCCTGGCGTGAGCAGCACCTGCAGCGATGCACCAGCCACAGCCCCAAGAACCTGCAGCAGCGCAAATACACAGGTGTTGATATGCCGTAGATCCCCTGATGCACGACACACTGGGTTGAGGCACTGCTGCATAGGAACAGCTGCATATGCACGTCACCACGGCGCTGCATAGGCTATACATGTTGAGGAAGGCACATGCGTACAACTATACCAGTATATACATGGCTGCTGATGCCCAGGCCGTGCAAGGTCAAGTCTGGCCTGTTTGTCATAGTAGGCGCCCTGATGCTAGCATTTCTTGTCGCAGGTACATGGCTGGCTGGTGTACAGACAGCAGCAGGAGCCGCACGACCGGCAACATGTGACAACACCCACACCAACAGCAGCAACGTCACACACCTGGGCCAGCATGTACATTGCAGCAGATGCCCAGGCCATGTGCCCTGACAGGGCAGCTGCCAGGCTGATGGCGGGGTTGAGGTGGCCGCCAGAATGGCGCGCAAATGTGGCCACTGCAGGAAGTTTGCAGGAAAGGTTTGCAGGAATGGTTTGCAGGAAAGGTTTGCAGGAAACAGGTAGAAGACGGAGAGTCAGGGGTGTGCTTGCGCAAAACCTGCATCCCTGTGTCTGTCCATGTGTCCTTCCACAGTAGCTGCGACTGCAAATGCATGCTGCGGCAATGGCTCAGCAGGGACAGCAGTGCACACAGCAACCTGTATCTTCGTGTAGCGGTTCTGCTTGGTGAAAAGGCGCATTGCTGCATGCATAGCTGCTCTAGTACACCACAGCTGCAGGTGCCTAGTAAAAGACGCATTGCGCTGCAGTGATGGACATCTGCTGCTACAGTGTGGCTGCTGCTGTGTAAGGTAGCATGCTGGCTCTTGTGCTCCTGCAATGCATGGCCAGTTGCTGTTAAGGTCTTATAGTCTGTGCTCACTTAGGGCTGCAAAGACAGCCGCGATGGGCACAGGCTGGAGAGTGGACCCAGCAAACAGCTGCAGCAGCAGTGTCCCCATGAACCTACAGCACAGTAGCAATGCAGGGCGGGCAGAGCAAGCAGTTCAACACCAGATTGATGCATGGACACAGGGGACGCACATGTCACTGCCAAAAAGTTGGCACCTGCACTGGGCTACAGCACATCTGTCAACTGCTCCAGCACATGCTGTATGACGTTTGTTGCATGTGTGATGTACATAAGCATGATGTCTTGTCTGTCAGAGCACAATCTGAAAGCTGAGTGTACCAAAGCCCGCACATGCATGGAGCGCCCCATGTGCACTATCTGCATGTACGCACAGCAGCCGCTCAGCCCATCTCTGCAGCTTCCTGCTTGCAGCATTAACATCCAAAAGCTGCATACGAACTGCTGACGATGGTATTGTAGCCAACCTATGCATGTGAACATGCATGCATGCGATGTTGCACTGTGGCAAGTAGTACTGTTGTGTACACGCTGAGTGGGCTCTTGTACTCACTCTGCTGAAGCGCTGCTTGCACTGACCACGTCCTCCCTCAGCATCCAGGGCCTGTCCTCATGCCTGCTGCGAGAGCTTGTAGGCATCATCTCTCGTCGAATGAGTGTGTAGTTGGGATAGTCTGCGTGGTGATGTGGCTGTGGCAGTTGACTGCACTGCTGCTCCTCTGTTGCTGCTGTGTTGTTGCTGCTGCTGAGCCTTTTGTACAGGCGGAGGCACATACGCAGCGTTTGAGGCGTCGTTCGGTCGTTCCTAGCCGTGAGAACATCCTCACGGCGGGCGTAAGCGAGTCCAATGATCTGATGAAAGCATGAGTCCTGACCGTTTGGTATATGGTCAAGTGTCAGGCTTCATCCCCAACATGAAACGATATGCTTTAGTCTTGCCTCCAACATGGCGAACACGCTCTCGATGCGTCTGTAAGGGGGGATCATCCTAATCAGCGGGTACTCTTCGGCACTGGTGCGTTGTACAGTGACAATCGCCAGGCAATGCCTCATTGACTGAAAAACATTGAGTCCTGATAGTCTTCAAGAATGTACCAGGTGAATCGACGCCCGGGTTGGTTGAGTGTGGGGTGACCGGGTCCTGAATACTGGCAGTAACCTTATGCCCTTACTCGATACCTATTCCCGTCAGCTCTACGCCTATCAGCCATCACCATCCTTCCTAAGCTGTTAGTTTAGCATCATATTGCTGTAGCAGCCAGTTACCACAGCAAGTGGCCGTCCATCGTCATCTCGGTGAGCTGGATGGCCCTTCTCTGGCGACATCCTGTAGTGCAATATATGAAACGTTTGTTGTGATATGTTATGCGATAGTCGCGACCATGATCAGAAGCAACATCACCGCCAGCCAGCAACGGACCATGCTTGCGGGTGACACTGACATTGTGCGCGCCTGCCTCGCGTTTATATGCCGAAGGTACTGGTATGCCTCATCAATATGTCATTCGTTCGTGTGGTGGTCCTGCTGGCCCTGGTGGCCGCTGCTGCAGCCCAGCCCTGCATTGAGTGCAAGGTGAGAGCAGCTGTGCTGAGCCCAGACGACACAGTAACGGTGATGCAAGAGTCTCTACTTCTAAATGGAGCGCCTGGAATGTTCGTATTATGGCAGTAGCAGAACGTCACTGGGAATGCTGCGTTGCAGTTGGGCAGGTACAGCAGCCTGACGGTCTGCAGCTGGCGCACCATATGAATATGCTCTGGACCGTTGTTATTGCTGCCACTCGCAGGAATGCAAGACCAACAACTGCTACTCCCAGTGCAAGCCATCTTGCGGCATCAACATCAACGATTGCAAGAAGCGGGGCGAGAGCTATGGTGTGAACATTGGCAAGGACGCCTGCAAGACAACCCAGGTATGGCACAAAACTGTCATTCCTGCATTGCAACACACTAGATTGCATTCATTTAGCCATGTTCGGGACTCTGGCCTGGCATCGCTCGCTCGCACAGCACCATCATTACCCAGTAGCTCAGCACACCAACCAAGCTGGCTCCTGCCAACACGGCAACCTGCATGTACATCTGAGCACCTGCTTTTGGTACACGCACTGCGTGGCTGCAGACGTACTGCGGTGGCAGCAGGACCATTGGCGCCAAGCCCCCAGTGAAGGTCAGCTTCAAGCAGTGCCAGAACATCGCGTACGGCACCTGCCAGAGCAAGGCCAAGGAGACCGCGCAGAGGGGCGCGTGCATGACCTCCTTCAACGGCTTCAACCAGTGCAACAGGCAGCAGGTGCGGCTTACAGCAAAGTCATGTTGTGATTTGTCTGGATAATGCAGTCTGTGCTGTTGTGGCAGCCAGAGCAAGCACCTGCTGTCAGTGGCTTCAGCTACTAGTTGGCTAGTTGCAGTGCAACAGGTAGCAGGTGCGCCTGGCCAGAGGCGTGTATGGTGGTTTGCTGTATGATGCGGCAGTGTGTGTTGTTGCAGCCAGAGCAAGCACCCTGCTGTCACTGGCTTCAATCAGTGCAACAGGGGCGCCAGTGCTGATCAGAATGTTCTGGCATGCCCTGACTCCATTGCCCGTTTCCTTGGCTGCTCTTCCTGCGCACCGTCATCTGCTGCTGCCATGGTGCCATGGTGCAACCCTACGCGCACCCAATCGACCTTGGAACCCCTCAACCGCCAACGCACCGCGCAAAACCCTGCAGTTCCAGGACTTTTTTTTACCCTGAGGTCAACGAGCTGTGCGCACGCGCTGTGAATGCCATCCCCAACTAAAGCTGGCGCGCTCGCGGCTGGTGGACCTTGCACTTGATGTTTCCAGGGTGTTCGTGTGTGGTGCATGCGTTCGGCTAAAAGGGTGCCAGCCTGGACCCAATAGATGAGGATATTTGCAGTTTTGTACAGGGCATACGCACTGCTCTCGGTTTGTTGTGTAGTCACATACTTTCGTAGTCGAATACTTGAGATACGGTTGGCCTTGTTCTGTCAGCAGCGCTAACAGGATTGCTGCTGTGTAGTTCTTTTCAGTAGTTCTTAGTTCTGGAGGCGGTGTTTGATTATGCCTGATACCGCATGACGTGGTGGTGTTGCTTTGCTGACTGAGCAGTGTGATTGTGTAGTCACAGCCGCTGGCCGCCAGTGCATTGTCGGGAAACCCCGGACAGGCACACGCACTGGCAACAATAGATGTGATACTAAACGGACGCCTGCACTACTATGCAAGGCATGCCGCCCCTTGGTCTGCTTTGTCTCAGAAGACGGCGGCTTTATGTACAGAGCATGTATAGATGTCTGGCCGTGCAGCGCATGCTTTGCATGCTTCATGCAGCTGCTGCTTGTTGGCCTCTGTTGCATCTGCTATATACTTTACCGGCAGTTGTACTCGACGATCTTCTGGTTCGACCAGAATGCATGTGTAACGCATAGTAGAACAGTGCTAAAGTTGTCGCATCACCCGACCAACGGCATGTCGACAACCAGGTACTATCTAGAGATATCTGGGCGGCCTTGGAGTGCCACAGCAAGTTGTTGCGACAGGTTCCTTGTGGTGAGACGTTCAGCTCAGTCATACGTGTATGAATATCATTAGAGACTCCCTGATCTGCCGGTTACTGCTGGATAATGGAGCTCTGCGTGTTATGTCACTCGCGGGAGAAGGTGACACGACTTTGGCCACCTGAATATCTGGCACCAATGATGCCGCACCATTCCAGTCGAGGTGCACGAGACTATCATATTATATTTCGAATTTTGTATGTCTTTTGGTTCGGCGGTGGCAGCAAACAAACGATCCAAGCACACGGGTCACTCACTAGCTGGCGTGAACAGTGCGTGCCAAGCTCACCGTGTTAGCTGTAACGAAGGAACAATGCCAGAGCTGTATTGAAGCAACAGGCTGCATGCTTCACTGCCGTCTGGGACGATCTGCAGTGAACTTGAACAAGGCACCGAAGGCTTTACCCTAGCTTGATCGTGCACCATGGCTGTGCTCACCATGTTCACTTAATTGCAGGTATCGGATGATGTCGTGCATGCGTGCCGCCGTTCTCCTGGCCCTAGTGGCCGTGGTGGCAGCAAACAGGCCTGGTCAGGGGCCCTGCATTGAGTGCCGGGTGAGCTGCAGAGAGCACCATGAATATTCTGATTAGAATGTCTTTGTATGTCGTCCACCTGACGACATCGGTCGAGGTCACGCGCCGTGTAGCAGTATTTGCAATGGATATGCCAGCAGCTGCTGTGATGATTGTACGCGCCAGGCTGACAGGACCATCACCCTCAGCGTGAAAGCAGCTCTGGGCATCTATGTTCGGGCTCAAAGACCTCTGACCATCTGCTGCTATTATCAAGTTCCTACCGTGGTACTGGCTGATTTGCTGCGCCCACCGTGTGACACTCATGTTGCGTGCAGGACTGCCGCACCAACAACTGCCTGAGCGTGTGCCAGCGTTCCTGCAAGCCTGCTGGAGTGAACATCGACACCTGCAGGCGCATCGGCAGGGAGATCGGTGAGCAGATTGCCAGGCAGCTGGCTGCACTGCAGTGCGGTCAGCTCAGCAGTAGTACTGCTCAGCACCTCAGCAGTGTGCAGGCAGGTGGACAAGCAGACGGCTTCATCGCAGACTGCACACTGTGCATGCTGAACTTGCAGGGCGGTGCATTCAGCTCAACCGTATTACAGCGTATGGCAGTGGGCTACCGCTGCAGCTGCAGCAGGAAGGCAGTTGCAGCGCTTGCGATGCTGGCACGCAGCAGTTGGCATAGTGGCCTAGCAGTGCTGCACTGCAGCAGCCCTTGCTTGGGCAAGCAGCAGCTGCAAGGTGTACAGCAGCGTATCATCACATGCGTGACTGCTTTCTTGGCGTTTCTGGCTGCGCACATGCGTGCGCTGTGCTGCACATCACGATGCCAGCGATGATGCTGTGCATTGCATCCAGTGCCTATGTTATTTCGTTGCTGTGCTTCTTGACTGCAGGTGGCAAGATCGGCATTGATGCATGTGCCACAACCAAGGTGAGATCACAGCGGGGCTGTTGAGGCGCATGCGCTTGCTTGAACTTTGCTTAGCAACACGGCTCATGTCAGTTGAACCGCCAGGTTTCAAACAGCAGGGCTCTTGAGGCGCATGCGCCCGCAGAAACCTACATAGCAACACGTCTCCTGTGTGTGGAGCTGCCGGTTGTCACACAGCAACTGCTATGCAGCGCAGCCACTGTAGCTTCAGTTGTTTCATCAATCACTGTCTGTCAACAGGCTAGGCATAATGTCCTCATCCCTGCTTGTGTTGTTGCTGCCGTTTCCCATTTGCAGAAGTTCTGCGGTAGGGGCAGGAGCTTTGGCAACCCGCAGCGCAAGAAGGTGTCCCTGCAGCAGGTGCGTCACTGTGACTGTTTCGGTCAACCATTGGTCAATACCTGGCTTTTGTGGATCGGTTGACAGCAACATTAAAAGCAACCTGCACTGTTGCCATGTTGCGAAGCTTGTGCTGCAGCGACAGCGCATGGGTCCCTCTTGGTGCAGCCTTGCGTTCAAGGTGCGCAGCTTGCCTTTACCTGAATTCAGAATTCGTGTAAATGCGCTCTTGTACATGTGTCCTGCAAGCAAAGCAAAGCTCGGTCAGATTGCAGCGCACACCAAACCGGCTTTGCCTTTTGTGCTGTTGCTGCCTGCAGTGCCAGAACATTGCCTATGGCACCTGCCAGAATCGCGCTAGGGAGGCTGCCATGCTGAGAGGTGGCTGCCTGTTTGCCTTCAACGGCTTTGAGCAGTGTAACAGGTGCGCGGGCAGGCACAACGCTTGAAGAGTTTGGGCCATAGTTGTTGCTGCGGTTTCACTTTGTTTAGGTGCAGCGACGAGCCTTGATATCAAAGTGACACAGACGTTCGGTGGCATAGCCAGCAGCGCTGTAGGCAGCACCTCCGTGTGGTAGCAGGCATACATGCACATGCAGCTGCTGACAGATCGGATCCCCTGATCGTCTTCACAACTGTCATGTCACCATTCAAGTCGCTCAATATATCGCATATGTGGCATATAGTCAGTGCCGTCGGCAGGCTGCTCCACGGAGGATGCACTGACAGTTATGCTGTCACTTGGTGGTGTCCTGCAGGCAGCAGTGGGCTGGCTTCTTCAACCCTGAGGTTGATGAGCTGTGCGCTAACGCGGTGGCTGCACGCATCCCCAACTGATCAACACACTGACAGCAACTGACCGACACCACTACCACTGACGTGCCGTGCCAGTGTGTTGCCGGGAACAACACCACAGCCACCACGACCATGGCAGTGTGATGTATGGTTTGCAGGGCACATATGTGAGGCGGTTGCATTTGCAGGACGTTTGAGCATATTCTGATTGGCGAAGTTGCCTACATTATTGAATGTGCTGCTTCCAGCACACACTTGGATGTGCTGCTGCCACGCTGGTGTTTTATCGCGGATTGTGAGACAGTGGTGTTGATTTGGCAGATGTGTTAGCGCTGCAGTTGATGGCTTGCACAGCATTGCTGTACAATGTGTTCTGCCCAAAGGGCTGTAGTGCAGAATATGCTGCAATGATCACTACACTGAGGCGTGGACACGCTGTTTATACCACTACAGAGTGTATTTCTGTTACTTTCTATAGTTTCACCTGAAGTTACTACTGCACTATAGAAAACATACAAGGCACACAGCTGATGATGATGATGATGAAGGCACACAGCTCTTCAGCTGGGTAACTACGCACTGTAGCCATGATGGCCATGATGGCCAGGATCACACCGCAACCACCTGAAACACTGCTGCCAGGGTGGCCAGGATGGTCAGGACGGCCAGGACCGCCACTGCCAGCCCCTTAGCCTGCTGCCAGGGTGGCCAGGACGGCCAGGATGGCCAGGATGGCCACTGCCAGCCCCTAAGCCTGCTGCAGGGTGGCCAGGATGGCCAGCATGGCCAGGATGGCCACTGCAGGCACCCCTGACCCCTGACGGTGGCCATCCTGGCCATCCTCGCCACCCTGGCAGCATGCTAAGGAGCTGGCAGTGGCGGTCCTGGCCGTTCTGGCCATCCTGGCCATCCTGGCCATCCTGGCCACCCTGGCAGCACCCCTGAGAGTGATTCTCGCCATAGTTAGTTAGTTAGTTACACAGCCTATAGTAATAATAATAATAACTCCTTGTAAGCCATACCTTTCGGCATCGGCAACCGCGCCTCACCCACTGGGGAGGCGGAAAGCAGACTGATTATTCTCTCTATTTTCGGTGTAAGGTAGACCACCCAGACCCTTACACCCCTTCCTAGGCAGCATGGGGGAATCACCCCATACGGTGGACTGCATACCTAGCAGGGCCGGTGTGTATATAGCCAGCAATCGACGGAGTCCTGCGGAGAGTCGCGAGGACATTAGCAGCATCCTTCCTTTGGCTTTCGCCGACTGTATCCCTGAGTCCAGAGACATACTGCTTAGGCTCATAATCGAACCTGCAACCTTTTGGCCACTGTTCGTCCGTCATCACCACTGCGCCACGTGTTTAACGTCCCGCCGGACACAGCCTATAGTGTTGGTATCCTTGTCATGCAAATTAGTGGTCATGAAGAGAGAAAGAAATTATATTTGTAACCCTCTGATACACCAACATTGCGTGTGATGAGAAAGACGGTTGTGCTTACACACCAAATGTCATGCCTCTCACACAGGGGCTGTTTTTCTGGGGTTCAGCCTCCTTTTGAGTGACAGTCTGAGCTGAGCTGTTCGCAGCATCCTTTTTCTAGCTGGTGTCCGTTGCGGCGTAGCCGCTTGAACACACCCTGTAACCCCTCTTCTTCTTTATTTGTAATTGGGCATGCACTGGATTTCTGCTGCTATGGGGCCAAAACATAGGAGTCAGGTGAGTAGAGCTGGGGTATGGCTTTCTAAACGGGTGTTGAAAAACACCAACAATCCCAGACACTATTGGTCTCACCGAACTGACTATGGAACACCATATGTTATCCCGTTTGCACAGTCCTGGATATCAATGTTACTGACATTGTAACACGATGTGGTTGGCAGGACCTGGAAATGACATACAGCGGCCTCACAGGGTGTGACATTCTCTCGCCACACACAGTACATTAAAATGCCCTTCTGGCACATGATCACACACAAATAATTGACTCAAAATGACAAGGTTCACCAACAAGGCCTTACACCATAAGGTTGCCCTCATTGGTCCCGCGTCTTGTGAGGACGGTACTCCGCAGCTTCCAAATCTCATACACAAAATCAGCTACTGCTCTCATGGCTGTCACAGCACTCGCGTCTTCGCGCTCGGCTCCAGCGGGCCGGGCAGGTTCATCATTGCCTAGGACATCATCCTGGTCGCCATCCTGGTCGTCCTGGCCATCCTGGTCGTCCTGGCCATCCTGGTCGTCCTGGCCATCCTGGTCGTCCTGGCCATCCTGGCCGTCCTGGCCATCCTGGCCGTCCTGGCCATCCTGGCCGTCCTGGCCATCCTGGCCGTCCTGGCCATCCTGGCCATCCTGGCCATCCTGGCCATCCTGGCCATCCTGGCCATCCTGGCCATCCTGGCCATCCTGGCCATCCTGGCCATCCTGGCCATCCTGGCCATCCTAGCCATCCTGGCCATCCTGGCCATCCTGGCAGTGGGGAACCTGTTTGTGTATGCAGCTAAGTCACCTGATAAGGGCTACCAACATGGGGTAGGAACTCCTAACCAAAGCTGGTATGACCTACCAGCCTACCATGGAAGCGCTTGCCAAAGCTTAATTACATATATAAAGCAGCATCCTTTGTTTGAAAAGCACCGCTGCAGGTGGTGCTTACCTGGGGCCCTATGGCCAGCCATGGCACCAGTGCCAGCCAGCTGTGGCAGCTGCAGTGCCAAAAAGTATGTGCAGGGTGGCACAGCGTCACTGTGGCATTAAGCAACAGGTTGAAAATGTGTGTTTATGCTTAGACACAAGCGTCATATGGGTTATCTGGGATTCATTCTGTTAGCTCACGTTAGTGACACCCTTGTAGCGGTTGTAACAACCGGTGCTCTCTGGTGCTACTGCATCTGCAGTTAATGACTGGTGCTGGCAGTAACTTGACATGGACAAGAGGTTTGCCGATAAGTCTTGAACGAGTGGCTTGTTCGCAGCAGTGCTTGGCGCCTGAGCTTGCATCCTCATCCATCCTCTCGCAGCACGTTCTCCTGTCGATCGATGTACTTATGATGTACATATGATGCAAAAGCATGTCTTCGTTTGTGACTGAGTCGCAGCAGAGGCACAACTTTGTCGCAGCAAACCTAAAGCAGCACAGAGGACCAACCAACTGCCACCAAACGCTTTCAGAGGCAGGCCTAGGCAGCGGGTACATACTAGTGACGATGATGCGGAGTTACACGAAGACACCTGGGCAGAACTGGACGTATGTCATGGCGACAGTGAGCACCAGCGGCGTGTGCAGCAGCAGCGGCTCAATTGGGATGCACGCAGGCCTGCCAACATCAACAGCCTGCAGCAGTACGAGGCATGCCAGCAGTCTGAGGACCAGCTGAAGCAGCGGGAGAGTCTCGTGCAGCTGATGAACGAGCGCATGGTGGAAGCGCTGTCACGTCACTGGTGCTGCGGCAGCGGTGTGATCAGAGTGCACAACGGTGACACCTGCATAACAGTTGGCAGCAGCAGGTCAGTTGCCTGCCACATGCTGGGCGCCAGCTTCTGGCTGTCAGTGCCAACTGTCACGTGCGAGGCATGTGGCACCACCTGGGAGCTCAGCCCTGCCGCAGCTGGCTGCTGGGGGAGCAGTCCTGTTGTGCCCAACACCTGGTTTGACAAGCAGCTCCTGGAGTTCTACAGGCACCTGGTGCTTCCGGGTGGCCTCAGCAGCGGCACATTTACAGGTGCCTGCATTGCTGTTGCTGTGGTCATAGATGGTGCCGCCGCAGCAGCAGCAGCGTCAGCAGCATGCCCAGCTGGCCGAGGCGCAGTTCCAACCATTGACCAACGGTGAGCATCGCTAATGCAGCGCTCGCATGCTAGCGATGCTGTGCGCTGTGTGGGCTGCCGCCTTGACAGGATGGTGCTTGCTTGCAGAGATATACAGGCGGCGTGGCTGGAGTACAGCCGTGCAGCAGAGTATGCTCATGACCCCCACGCGCTGGTCGGCGCCGAGCTGAGCTTTTTTGGCCCTGCGGAGCTATGCCCAGCATGCGCTGGCACGCCTGACTCGGCAGGTATGATGTGTTCCACAAGCGCTTCAGCCTCATTGCAGCACTGTGACCGGCAGGCAGCGTTTGACGCGATCTTGCTCATGTGCAGGTGCCGCAGAGGCAGCAGCAGCGGTGGCGCCACCTCGCCACTCTGCAGAGCATCTGTTTGACCCAGGTGAGAGCGGCTAAGCGAATCTGCCTATTGGGTTGGCATGTATCACCTCTTAGCCAGCAGCACATGCCACACAGCTGCAGCCATTGCAGGTCAGCTGCGCTTCTGCTGCCATGTCTCTTGTGCTGCAGTCCATGTATGTATGCTGTTGTGTGGTGCAGGTGCTGCTGCTGCGGGTACGCTACAGCGCAGCGCACTGGAGAGGGGCCTGCTAGCAGGTGAGCTGGCAGCTGGGCTCATGCATGCTGTGGCTGCCTGTCCCTGTGTTTATGTTGCAGCTGTTGGTGTAGCACTTGCGACATTGCCGCATGATGCATTGTGTACATGCTGGCATGGGCGTTCTGCACGCTGCATGTTGTGTACTTGGCTCAGCGCATGCAACACGTCCCACTTTGTTTGAATGTGACCAGATTGCTTACATGCACCATGCAAACCCCCTGGCAACATCCTGGGAGCAGGGCTCAGTGACTAACACCCAGCCGTGTTGCTCGCCTTCTGCTGTTCACACTGCTAGCTGATGCGCGCGACATCCTGTCCATCTTCAGCATCAGTGACAAGCCGGCCATCATAGCTGTGTGTTTTGATGCTAATGTCAATTCCAATCGGTACGCCTCAGCCGGCAAAAGTGGCGGCTACAGCGAGGCTTTTGCAGTGCTGGGCCGCTTCTTAGGCAGGGCACACACCAGGCTGTGGGATATGAAGGGCAACGGCCAGCTGCACGTGAAGCAGACGCAGCTTGCCGAGCTTGGCGCTGATGAGGTCAGCATCGAGGTGGCGGGCGAGTGCCATCCGCAGCTGAGCTGTGCAAGGGAGACGTCGCTGCACAGTGGCATCAGCGACGAGTGCGGCCTGGCTGGCGGCGTGTGCAGCCATGGTTTCCCGATGCTGGGCATGTTCCTGGCAATGCCGGCACCGGAGCGCTTCCTGTAATATGACTTGGCGCTGCAGGAGCTGCTGTATGACGCGCACGTGCACATCATGTACCTGGACACCGGCTGCAGCTACTCCCGCCACCGTCAGCTGCTGAAGCCACGACCAGCTGCTGAGCCCGCTCACGTCCGCTTGCCGTGGTGGCATGCCAAGGGGCACGGAGCGACGTGCTGCCTGCGCAACTCCGGCTTGTACCTACCAGGTATGTTGTGTTTGCGGCAGGGTTCTTGTATGCGTGCACATATTGATGCAGAGACAGCGGGTGGTTTGCATACAGTTTGGCAATGACAAAAACAACACACGCACAGGCTGCATGGCTGCACGATGCGCAGCAGCACTGCTGTGCAATGTGCAGAACACAGCGCTTGTTGGCCATGTATTTAAAGCTCGAGTGTAAGAGTGGCTTGAGGCATCATGACTGACGGTGGCTCTGCGCGCCAACTTGCTGCTTGCGCAGGTGCTGGCCGCAGGGTTGGCGAGACCTGCGAGCAGCTGTGGGCTCAGCTGAAGCCTCTCACTTCCGTCACGAGGTACATGGCTAAGCCCAACTACCTGGACTGCATCGACGACTTCTTGGGCTTCGTCGCAGCTGCACGGCTTGCAGAGTTTGTGCCGTTCATGGTGGAGCAGCACAGGAGCCTTGTGCGCAAGCTGGGTAAGTGGCAGCAAGGCCTCCAAATAACATCGCCAAGATGCGGGTGTTGTGTGTTGCAGCAGTTGGGGCTGAGCTGTTTGTCCGACATGTGTGCGTCCAGCACCACCTTCGTTTCTAAATGCAGACAGTAGCTGCGCAAGTACTTGCTATCTGTGTATATGTCTGTGTACGCTGCAGCGCAACTTCATGTTATTTGCCGCCGTGCAGAGGAGTGCCGCAGCCGCTACACAGACCTGGTGGCCGCAGCGGGGCGGCAGGGCCTGACTGAGATGCAGCTGATGTCTGCTGCAGTGGATGCATGCGGACCTACTGATGTTGCAGCTCCTGTCACCCTTGATGCTGCAGCCGCTCGGCTGAAGCTGCTGGTGAGCTTAGTGGTGCAGCGTAGTGTCCAGCACAGTCCTGCTACTGCATGCTGCGTTCATGCATCTGAGAACGCTGCGCAGAGCAGCATGACAGTGGCTGCCGCACTGCCTGTTGGGGGTTGCAGCAGCATTGGCTGTTACTGGTATGTGTTTGTGGTTGCGCAATATGTACAAGGCTTTTTGATGTTGCAATTACTTGAAGCTTACACCATCTGCTTGTTTCCGTGCTTTGCGCCTGGCCATGTGCTGTGTTCTGCAGGTGGACTACGTGCGTGTGGACCAGCAGCGCAGGGGGCTGCTGCAGATGCAGCAGCACGCCACAGCTCTGGCTGTGGCCCTGCCTGGCAGAGAGGGGCGCTCGCTGCACGCGCGCGGGCAGGACGCCCCGCGCCTGCAGAAGCTTGCAGAGAAGCTGGGTGCACTGATGACCAAGCTGGACATCAGGGCGCCACTGCAGCCTGGCAGCGCTGAGTACAAGCAGGGCCTGGCTGCTCTGCGGGATGAGCAGCTGAAGAGCTTGCAGGCAGACGTGGAGAAGAATGTGTCTGCGCTTGCTGTGTTGACATACGAGCGACAGCAGCAGGGCGCAGCAAGCAGCATAACCCGCTCGCAGCGCAAACAGGCGCAGGGCAGGCGCAAGCGTGTGCGGCAGCTGGTGGCTATGCTGCACACTTGGCAGGTGGTGGACGCGCCCGGCAGTGATGCAGTGCAGCTGCTGCCTGCAGTTTGGACAGAGGCTGAGGTGACCAAGCTGTTCAAGGGCGAGTACCCGTGGCGGGGAGCAGCAGCCAACAGGTCTGGCGCAGTCGCAGCAGTTCTGGCAGAGCGCTTCAGGGACGTTTGCGCAGAGGTAAGAGCAGGAGGCATGCAAATGGCAGATGGCCCATGGTGTAATGCCATCGCTGGCTGCACTGCAGCAGTGAAACACGTGCTGGAGGAGGCAGCTGTGCACGGTGCTGTGGCAGTGCTGCTGCAGCGCAGC